>JAULBZ010006230.1:0-12576 GCA_032360805.1 Neoturris breviconis
TATTTGATAAAAAAGGAAACACGGATATTTTGATGTTTAAAAAGTCATACAGAAAGACAGGGAACTATCCTTAATGTGACAAACTTTTAATTTAATGCAGTAGATGGAACTTGGATAAGACAATACGTGTTACTTTGTTATCAAACTCAAGTCTTACAGATACGTCTGGAGATCACGAGGCAATTGAAATCGATCGCCTCGGAATGACAAGCCTTGCTTTGTATGTAGTATATATTTCTAGTCCGAATCTTAGCTTTGAGAACTAAAAATTCCTTCTATTTTGACCATTGCTGACACACGCTGTTTATAAATTTGTCTACATATACCTGAGATATTGTTTTTAACTTCCTATTGAACCAAGCATTAAGTGTTTTGTGAGTACAATTCTTAGTTGCGAAGTTGAAAACTACTCAAAAACACTCCTCCACAGGTGATGACCAACAGTTATACTTAGAACCTAGTGTTATCATTATGCTCTGTCAATTTTCACCAGATGTACTTATTGCAGAAACATGTTTTTGAGTATCTGTAAATCACTCCTCCACAGTGAATATTTTTTCTTATTTCAAACACCTGTCCAAGAATCTCTTTGAAATGGGACATTTTAGAGTTCATGAACCCAATTGCAAAAAGTAGTCGAAATAGAGGTAAATAATCAGTGTGGAGGAATTATCATTGAGCATGGCTTCAGGCTACAAAAATCAAAAATTACTCATCCAAAGTAATATTTACTCTGATTTCAAATGCTGTTTATAATATAACCTTTGTTTGAAATTAAAAATATTTTTTATACTGTAGGGCGCTACTGTAGCTAGGATTTTTGGGAAGATTGAGAATGGATTGAAACTGGACTGAAAACAATAAAAGAATCAAAATTTGACCATAAATATTGTGCGAAAAGGAAAACGCTGACATGTGTATAGGGGTCTGTAAGATCATATTGCAAATATAAATAAAATCGAGCAAAAAACTTCCTAATTGCACTAACTACAGGGGTACATGGTTTTGACTATGTTTCAGGGTAAATAGGGGGTTAAAACCTGGGAGGTGAAGGTACTTCCTCTAGTAGTAGCCTCGGTCTTGAGAGAGGGGATGACATTTACCAAATGAGATGAGCAATAACAACTTTATTTTCAGAATTCAATTGATGAGAGGTGTGTCAATAATCTGGTTCATTTCTTATGTCAATCTCTTTCAAACAGTAAATCATCATTAGTGATGGAATCTATGAAAGCACTCTCTCTAACACTGGCTGGAAATGGTCCATATCTTAGCGAGGTGAGACCATATACTTTTTCTTACTTTTTTTAAGGTGCCATCTCCAAATTTCGTTACCAAAAGCAGATATCTTAGCAGCTTTAAAAAAGTAAAATTCAATAATTTTGAGAAAAATTAATCTATGATAAAGAGTGTTAAGTCAATGAGCTTGCAATTGTCCCGAAGAAACCAATCAATTGCAAGATCATTGCTTCAGCACTTTTCCCCTGGTAACAAATTTTGGAGATTTAAAAAAATTAAAAATAAATTATTTTACTTGTACCCAGTGGGCAAAAACTTGCAGTCAGCAGTAAAGACCCTTGTTCTAAAATCTTTGCTGCAGACTTTGATCAAGTTTTGGCTCACTGGGTAGAGCTTGTCACATAGTCAAGCCTGACAATAACTGCCAGATGTCACCTGTGGAGAAGTGTATTATTAGGCAAGAACACTCCTCCACATGTGATGCCAGACAATTATTTTTAGGCTTGCATGTTGCAGTGGTCGAAATAAGAGTAAATAATCACTGTGGATGAGGGAAGCTATACTCAACAATAGCTCATTCATAGTAATTATTTGATCTGATTTCTACCACAGTATTGTTGAGTTTCAAGAATTATAATATTTAATGTATTCTAGGAAAGTATACTTTTACTGTTAGCAGAAGATGGAATCATTTGGTTGTATTTAAATCATAAAGATTGGATTATACAAGGATATGCATTGCAATGCCTTGGAAATGTTTGCTTACGGTAACCAGAAATTTAAAATAACTGCCGTCATTGTGGAGGGGTGATTTGCTTGAATTCTTTGACAGTTTTAATGTCTGGAAAGATTTTAGGTGGTAAAATTTTTTGTCTAACATTTTTGTAGTTATTGTACACAGCTTATGGTGTCTTATGTTTAATCTGTTTAATGTCAAATCCATCATTACCTGTTAATTCACAGAACAATAACGAGATGGATACTGGACAAAACGATATAACTTACTATCCACAAAATGTGAAAAGGGGAGGTGCAGGGGAGTCATGACATTGATTTGATTTGGTTTGACAACAAACAGCGATCCTCAGTGCAGCCACACTTCCACAGAGGCAACGCATACATAAAACTTCAAAACATCTGTGGGGGTAATTTTAATGTATGTTGAAGAAATGACTTCTAAAGAACATTGAAAACTTTGAAAACTTTCATTCTGAGTTCTAAATAACTTTGAAAATTTTATTTCTTGGATGTATTTTAAAAAGAAGTCAACAACAATTGTTCAAAATTTGATTTGGTTTTGTTATTTCCACGTAGATGGATAAGGGTACTTAAGAAATTTATTTTGATTCTTGATCGGACCATTATCTTGCTTTCCACCTTCCTACGATCTTCAAAAATTTAAGTGTTAAGTTAACTCTGATCTATTATCGTTGTAACTGTTCTTCTTTTGTACTTATTTGAAAACAAAAAAAAACTAACAAATGACCATTATTTTGACTCCTGACCTCTCATCTCCTCCACTGTGATTATTTGCTTTTATTTCGAGGATTTCTTATATCATGTTTTTTTTAGGTCTCCTAATAACGAAATGATTGAAAAAGAATACATACGATTATGTTACTTAAAACTTTTGGATAGACTTCGTTTGTTATTATTAGAGGATGCTGGTGACGTAGATCATTTAAAGGTACAATAAATACAACCCTGAAAATAACTGCCCCACGCCTCCACAGGCGATGTTCAACTGTTATTTTTATTTTTGTATATTATTAATAAAGGAGAATGTTTTGTCAAAAATTATTGAATCATATTTTCTTTGCATGTATTATCATTTACAGTGTTTGAAATAAGAGCATATAATCACTGTGGAGAAGAAAGCCGGAAGCAATGCTCAAAAATCCCTCCTCCACATTGATTATGTGCTTTTATTTCGAACACTGATTTATTTCTAAGTTATTTGAATGCATAAGATTCTATCTATAAAGTTTCTTTCATTAGAGTATGACAAAATTGATAATAATTTAGGGATTATCTCCAAAATTTGTTTCCAGGGAAAGAGTGCTAAATCAACGATCTTGCAATTCACCGAAGAAACCAATCAATTGCAAGCTTTTTGACTAAACATTCTTCATCGTAGATTTTCTCAGATTTATGGATTTTGACTTCTTTAAAGCTGCTAAAATATCTGCTTTTTGAAACGAATTTTTGGAGATTGCTTCATATTAACACAGGGATAAATCTAGAGGGTAGAAGTAAGTTGAAAACACAAAAATCACCAAAACAACCAATTATTTTTAAATAATGCATCAAATCAAATAAATAGCAAAAAGAGACACCTTTTTCTTCAAAGTTAAAAGTCAAAGGCATGCTAATTGAATCCATGGCTCGAAATAAGAGCAAGTAATCACTGTGGAGGAATTACTTATTTTGTTTATTTGGAAATCATAATAAGTTCAAATCAGTGAATAATCAATAAAGAAATACAACTTGAGTAACACACAAAATTCAACAATAACACTGCACATAGGAGTGTCAAGTAGCTTACAATCTATTGGTTTTGTTTCTAATCTGTTGTAAGAGCATTAACTCATTGTTCTTCTGTAATTTGAGATTCTGTAAATCGCTCCTGTCCTAGTGGGCAAGATGTTAGAACAATGTCTTTGACGTTGGAGATACTCTATAGCTTTGTTATATTAAAATAATTACTTGTCATCACTGTGGAGGAGATATTTATTTGGAATATTGTTTTTAGCTTGTTAACATTGCATTGAAATCATTACAAAATGTGTTATCAAGTATTTCAATGAGTGATAACATAGTGGAACCAGAATTTGCAGTTGCTTTACTAAAGGTATAAGTGTTTAAAATATAAGAGCATATAGTCACTATGGAGGAGGGTTTTTTGAGCATTTCTTTAAGCTTTGTAGCCTAAAAGAATGCTGAACAACCCTCCTCTACAGTGATTATTTCGAACAATGGGTGTATTTTGTATATATTGTTTGGGGATACTTCAAAAATGTTCAATGATGTGGATTCTGGGATTGACCTAGTTAAAATTACAGGGCTTGAAATAACTGCTGGTCATCACTGTGGAGGAGAGATTTTTCAAAAAAAATTCAGCCAAATGGACTGAAAATACTCTGAAAATTCTCTCCTCCACAGTGATGACTGCTACTTATTTCAAGCCCTGAAATTGCATGAATTGCCAAAAATAATGTTAGGGCAAACTCACTTTTCATATTGTTAGAAACTTGTATCTCAAGGTTGATTGACATTAGAAAGTTCCACGTGAAAGCCAAAAGAAGACATTCCTTAGGTAGAAATTGGTTTCACATGCCATGATATTATGGTGTCAATTACTACCAATGACATGTCTTCTTTTGGTTTTCACGCAGATTTTTCTGGCTAATAGAAATTATCCTTTACTGTAAAACCCTGAATATAAGTTTTGGACTCATATAGTTTAGAAGAACAAGGGGTTTTATAACCTGGGGCTGGGCTAGCCTAAATTTGATAACATTTTGATTAAAATCTAGAAATTAAATTTAACTCAATTGTGTTGAAAAAGAAAGAAGCCGATCAATGTTAAGATTTTTGTCTCACAGTACCCTCCACCACTGTGATTATTAGTAATATGCGTATATCGAAGTAAATGTGTCTTTATGATCAAAAGAGCAGATAAGCTTTGTTCAAATATCTCTCCTCCTTAGTGCTTATGTACTCGTATTTAATTTATTTTGTCTTTTTAAGGTGTTTTTGACATATGGATCTCAAGGTTATCGTAGTGTTGTTGATAAATTAGTCAAAGTTTTACCATCTAGAACAGCAGGTATAGAAATTAGTGCTTGAAATAAGATTATAATCACTATAGAGGAGTGAGTTTTGAGCATTGCTTCAAGCTTTGTACATACAGTGATTATTTGTTGTTCTCATATCGATCATTGAATCAGACTTTGACAGGCCTCTGAATTCACGTTGACATTCCCCTGTGGAGGAAAAAATACACCTCAGTAGGTCTGGCAGTATTTTCAGACTTGCTCACTGACATTTTATAATAAATAAAAGCATGTCTTGTAATTCGCGATAATAACTTCACATTAGGCATATCATTGTAATGACAATAAAAATAAAACATTTAAAAAGCAAAGTAGCAGCAGTCAAATAGGCAAAATATAGCAGTGATTAATAAGAGTAAATCATTACTGTGGAGGAGAGATTGTTGGGCCTAGCTTCAGGTTTTGTAGCCTAAAGCAATATTTAAAAAAATCTTCTCCCCAGTGATCATTTTGAACACTGATTTGCATGAAATTCTCCTACTCATTTTACAGAAGATATTACTGGACATAATTGCAGTGGTTGAAATAAGGGCAAATAATCACTGTGAAGGAGTGATTTTTAAAATCTTTCCTTCACAGTGATTGTTTACACTTATTTCGACCATTGATTTGTCGAAAATATGTTCCTGATCGCTAAAGATTTTATCCACCTGCTAATAATTTTGTCCTTTAATTGAAATATTTGCTCTTAGGAGCCATCTCCAAAATTTGTTTCAAATATTTTACAGCTTAAGAAGTCAAAATCAATAAATTTGAGAAAGAAAATCTACAATGATGATTATTTAGCCAACAAGCTTGCAATTGATTGGGTTCTTGGTACAATTGGTTTCAATCGCAAGATCGTTGATTCAACACTCTTTCCCTAGGAATTAATTTTAGAAATGCTCCCTTATTCTTTAGAAGAAATTGAATCTGCAGAGAAAATATATCCCACTAAGCGAAAAGAAAAATCACCGATGACAAAAAAAGTTCATGCTAAGCGATCAAGAAGAAAAAAGAAAAAGAATGTCAATGTAAACCTAGAAGATTCGTTTGATGCCGTTTCAGAAGATAGCTTTTCCAACTCATATAGTTGTCAATCAAATTGGAGACAGCCTGTACAGAGTGCATCAAGTTCAGAATCAGAGTATTCTGATTCAGAAGCTGGTCAAAAGGATCAGTTAAAGTAAGTAAATGAAAAAGAAGAAATTTCATAAGTAAGCATTCTAAATGTTTTTAGCCTGTTGAATGAAATCAGGATTGACTATGACTCTGTGGTGATTGTGGAGAGTCCTAATTTTGAAAGCTCTTCATATCAGCTGCTTTCTTATTCTTTTTTTTCTGTTCACAGAATCAGGGTGAAATAGCCTGAATACCACATTCTTTTCTTATCATGGTAACACATAATTGACATTTCTATTGGAGAATAAATCACAGTAAAGTAGCATACATTACTACCAAAATGGAGATTGGAGAATAAATCACAGTTTTCCTTATAGCCATATTCTTAGCTATTTTAGAGGGTACAATGGGATAAAACAGTAATGTTAATGATTAGGATTCTTTTTCAGAGCTGAAAACTATATGCATAATTCTTCTCTTCGATTCATAACAATGCTCAAGTCATTTGAGTGATACTTTCATTACAAAATAAATAAAATATGGGGCACAATTTTTTAGAAATTTAATTATGCATTTCTACAGGGCTCAGACGGAACCTGGAAAATTAGCTGCTTTCTAGAAATTTTCAGGTAAAACCTGGAAAACTCAGGGAATTTGATTGACATTTTTAAAATTCCTGGAAAATTCAGGGAAAATGGTTCTGACGCTCTTTGTATAAATAGTTTCTGATAAGTGTTGTGTTCTGGCGAACTACTTCATTTGGAGAAATAAATGTTAAGATAATTCTCTGATTCAGATATCCCATTGTTAAAATTGAATCTCAGTACGCTTATAACAAAGAGTATTTAGTTGATATTTCGTTTTATTTGGCAAAAAAAATCCTCAAAAAATGTTTTTTGTACTGTGTACAGGAAAAAAAGTATTTATTTCGGCATAAAACTCAGGGAAATTACTATATATTATGAAGAAAATCCTGGAAAATAACTTCCATAATCTTGTCTGAACCCTGGCAATTTACAAGGGGATATTATAGCTATGGGTCATTAAAAAGCTGTCTATTTGCCTCATTATGAGCTGGCCATCTTATAGATGAACTATTAACCGGAAATGCATTTAAAAAGTTATTTAAGGCGAGTGATCGTGTTATATAGGTGGCCATTATGACAGGTTTGACTGTTAAGTTAATATAATGCATGTACCTTATTTCAGTGTTTTAACCCTATTCAGGACAGGCTTTTTAGGGCTCTAAGTTGATGGGATTGATTGATCCACAACTTTAGATGGGAACATGCCATAATGTTGAAACTTTCCAGAAAGTTAGTCCAACACATAAACAACACTTTGGCATAATTATTTTATTGATGACGTCATTACTTATGATGACATCATCAGGACCAAACAGGTAGTGCAAAAAAAAATTTAGGTAAAAATTATGTTTTTCCAAAATATATACCAAAATGATTTTCAAGCAGATAGAAGAAAAAAAATTACCATTTGCCAAAAATTTTGTTTCTAAGGGAAAATTATCCCTAGTTACCGAAAAAATCTTTTTTGAAAATGATCCTAAAATAAATCCTAAGATAAATTATAGGAAAAGTCTTTCAAGCCGTAATAGCCATTCGTTCAGAAGTTATGAATAAAAGTATGATACGGAGGGCACTTTGTGTCCCCCCTATCCTGAATAGGGTTAAAATATGAGGGAATAATCACCATGGAGGAGGGATTTTTAAGCATTGCTTTAGGCTTTCTTGCTCAAAAAACACTCCTCTACAGCAATTATTTATTCTTATTTCAAACCGTAATATTATGATTCTAATATCCTCCAGTCGTGGTTAATCTTACTGTTATTAAAACCCATTAAAATTTTAGCATCTAATATAGCCTGTGTATAATCCTATTTATGTAGGTAAGGTAATCAATGGTCGAAATAATCGTTGGTCATCACTATGGAGGAGAGATTTTTCAGAATATTTTCAGCCAAATTTTCTCCTCCACAGTAATGACCGGCAATTATTTCAACCCCTGGGTTATACCCTAGCATACATAAATATTATACTGCACCATGCAGCCCTCGTAATTCAGGTTGGCATTCCCTGGAGGAGCATCCTTGGAGACTAATTTGCAGCCAAAAGGCTGCAAATTAGTTTCCAAAGATGCACCTCCACAGGGGAATGCCAACCTGAATTCAGAGACTGCCATAGGAAATTTATCTGTCTTGTGCTTGACTTGAGATTGCTGAGCTTATCTGAAGATTGTACATTTGATAACTTTCTTTTCTTCTCTTCAAATAATATATTTTTTCTACTTGTTTTCAACGTGAATTTAATAATTAAGTTATCACAGTAGAAACTATAGTAAGATCTGTCGTCTAAAGCTAGATCAAGAGTGTTACATAGAGTCAGGTCAAGTTATGCTATTTAACTATTTTGTTCTCATTTAGTTCAGTTTTATCAAAAGTTAGACAAAATGCTGCTACTACTATTCAAGATATACTACGAGTAAGCAAGTCTGCAAATTCAAGTCGGCATTCCCCTGTGGAGGAGCATCTTTCGAAGCTAAAAGGCTGCAAATTAGTCTCTAAAGATGCTCCTTCACAGGGGAATGCCGACCTGAAATTCCAGGCCTGAGTAAGGTTTTACATAGTACTCAAAATAAGAGCAAAAACATCACTCTTCCACTGTGATTATTTGTTCTTATCTGATGTACTGTTACAGTGATTGACATAGGAGTAAATAATTACTGTGGAAAAGGGATTTTTAGGCATAGCTTCAGGCTTAAAAAAAATTATCAATGAATATTTGCTCTTTGACCACTGCTGTTGTCCATTTCTTATTTTAAATTTACATATACATTAATTCCTTACGGAATTACGGATGCAGATAAAAAATATGGGTCATAACCATAGGTCACCTATTTCTACATGGGGAACTCCTATATAAATCGCCAAAACATTATTTCGCAATAATCTATGTTTGGTTAGTACTTATAACATGAAACTTGGTCAGAAACTTGGTCAGATCACAAAAGCAATGTTTCTGAAAATTTTGGTCACATAACTAACCCGTTTTCCCCAATATTACGAAATTTAAAAATCGGACGCTAATTTTGATATTTTGCAACAAGAGAACAACAAAATATCTGTCGAAAACTGAAAACAGAATGGAAAAATGTTTTCTAGAACTCTTTTAATCGCATTTCTAAGAATATACAGATTTTGGACAAAATATACTATTTCAAAATATTTGTGATAACATCATCAGAGAAATGTTGATATCAGCTAAAATTTGGCACGATTTTGTTCCTTTCTTAATGCTCTATTAGCCTGCCAAGTTTTATCCTTATACTATTAGTCGTTCAAAAGTTATGGAGGGGCAACGGAATCTGACCCCCTGAATAGGGTTAAGTCATATAGAGCTTAAAAGAATAGAATTAATATGCATTTTAGACAGTTTGTGGTATATAAATAAGAAATTGTGATGCCCACAATTTGTGTGGGGCTTAAAGCATATTCTCTTCTTTTACTTAGTGTGGGCACAATACTATGATGTATATCAGTGTTTGAAATAAGAACAAATAATCACTGTGGAAGAGATTTTTGAGCATAGATCAGAACAAAGCCTAAAATTTGACCCCATAATTAATCCTCCACTGTGATGTTTCCATTTTAAACGCTGTATAATGTGTGTATGTAAATCATATTTATGTGCTTGGTTTAACTTGGTTTAGTACCTTTGATTGAGAGTGCTGCTTTCGTTTTCAGCTGAACAGCTGGAAACGATACTCAAATACACTCATCCATAGGTGATGTCCAACAGTTATTTTTTAAGGTTTGTGTATCCTCATAGAAGTTATGTTTAACATTGCTTCCTGCTAGTCTCAAGATAACGGTCAAACATCACCTGTAGAGGAGTATTTTTTAGTACGGTTTTCAGCTGCAAAGCAGAAAACTATTTAAAAAACACTCCTCCACAGGTGATGTCGAACTGTTACCTTGAGGCTTGTTCCTGTAATATACCTTGTTTATTCGTATATTTCTTAAACAGTGTTGTGACAGAAGATCTAAATTTTCATGTTGGTTGCGATTGGTACCTGACAGTATATCTAATGATGATCCGTCATTACTATGCTCATTGGCCATAGAGCATTTACCTAGAGTAAGTTTTAGTTTATTGCAAGTATTGTGTCAATTGGTCTGCCAGATTGCTCACTCAACAAATTTGTAATAAAGAATCCATTGGCATTGCAAGGACATAAAATTGTTGAAAATAAAGAGTAATTTAGACGGCAATTTTCTCTCTAATAAACATAAACACTTTCATGCTTTGTTCAGTCTTCCAATTAAGGCATTCTATTCATAAACCACCTTTCAATTTACTGATTTCCTTCATGATAATGTTCCGGTGATTTGGTTTTTCACTCCCCACTTCATACTAATTTTACAGATTTCAGTACTTTAAGTGTATAAATCTTTGTGAATATTAATTCTGTGAATTGAAAATAAGTTTTTTCGTAAACATTTTGTGAATTGGCAAAAAAATATATACATATGAAGATAAATTTCAATTTCACTTAGTTTTGCGTATTCAACAAAGGGGAGGGTGAATATTTTTTAGTAAGATCATTCACAATGGTTCATGTATTCTTGGATACAATAATTTTACCAGAGAACTGAAAGAAAATATATTTCGTGTGTAGAGAAAAAAAAGAAACTTTTTTACAAACATTTAATTTTGCGAATTACCAAAGTAAGTTTATTTTTTGAGCATTTAATTTCAAGGATTTTTGGAACTTTCTGTTTGCATGTAACCATAGAAAATCTGCTATATAAAATAAGTAAATATCCTGCTAGACAAAATAAGCTTCTGTGGTTGAAGTTAAAGCAACTGGATCACCTATGGAAATGTGTTGTTTTTGTACTTTGTTCCAGGCAGAGCACTAATCAGGATAGAATTTTAATGCACAATGTGCTATTTTACAAAATAGACACCAAGAACCGGTTGAAATAAAAGCAAATACACACTGGAAGGGTGCATTTTAAGTGTATCATTATGCTACAAAGCCTGATGACAGTGATTATTTACCCTTATTTTGACCACCAGCTTGCAATTGATTGATTTCTCATAACGATTATTGACTCAGTAATTGAAAAAAGAACAATAATCTCTGTGGAGGTGGTGGTTTTGAGCATTGCTTCAAGCTTTCTAGCCTGAAGCAATCTCAGAATTCACTTCTCCACAGTGATTATTTTCTCTTATTTCAAACACTGTGACTCATTATTTGGAAAATTTTGTTCTTGAAAGGATCCAATATTTACACTTTCTTAGAAATAGTAAATAATATTTCCTTGAATTTAGATTCGAGCAGCAGTCCTCTTGGCTCTTATGGAGTTAATTGATGGTTCCAAAGGTTTTCTAGACTCTGCTGTTGGAATAACAACAAGGTAATTAAATATTTGTACACACGGCTCTAAATAAAGGAAAACAATCCCTCTGGAGGAGGGATGTTTGAACATAATAAAAAAATAAGGACTGTGATGTAAATTTAATGGTGAGAACCATTCTCAAAATAATGCATGGGTAGTTACAAAGCCTGAAACCATGCTCAGAAAGCACACCTCCAGAGTGCTTATTTTCTTTCTTTTTTCCTCAGTGCACTCTTATTACTCTCTGTGTACTTTTCTGGTGATATCAATTTTGATCCTATAAAATTTTGATCCTTTTGTTCCATGTTTAGATCATCAACTACATCTATGTCACGTTCATTCACGCCATTCTCCATCAAATTAAATCATTCTGTTCATGCACTACATGAAACATTGCTTACTGCTTTAGAAAGAGAGGTCACGGATGCAGCTAGAGACAAAGTTGTCAAAGTAATTATTTTAATACCACGTCTGAAACCAACTGTTAGACATCACCTGTGGAGTAGTGTTTTTGCATCTGAAAAGTTGAAAAATATACTCGAAAATACTTCTCCACAGGTGATTTCCAGCAGTATTGTGTATTCATTCTTCTAAAGAGATTTCTCCTTCTAGATAGAGTGTGTAGTATTTAGATGGAAGTCTGTTACTGTCCTGAAAACTATGAATATGTACCTTAGTACTTTCTCTCTTTAGACTCCCATTATTTCTAAGAAGCTGTTGAAAATTTATTTAGCCTACAGATGTTAATATTCATTTACTTATTTTCTATTGCAGTGTTTGACCCTACTCATGTTGAACTCGCCATATAAAAAAATCGGTGTCGATTATCTTCCAGATATTGTGCAAGCCACTTGTAAATATATGCTTGCTGAAGGTATGTCACATTTTATTATCAAAAAATATACAGAGAAGAGTACTACTGTACACTGTCAGAAATAATCACTGTAGAGTAGTGTTTTTTGTTTATTTGTGGAGGCG
>JAULBZ010006231.1:0-12574 GCA_032360805.1 Neoturris breviconis
AATACTGAAATGGAGACCAGCTAGAGAATAAGAACACCTATTTCTCAGAACACCTCCCATTGGCTGCTTCTGTACAAATACAGTCAAACAAAATACATACTCATGTGGAAAAATATACAGTGAACTCTTTTATATAGTACTAACCTTTCTCTTTTTACATATATTTGTTCGTGATGCACCATGATAAAGTATAGTATCGATAGTATCAAACGAATAACTTCTCGCTTTCATATTCTACTTTATTCGACAGAATTGTTAGTTTCTAGTCGTTATTCTGTACAAAAAGATAACATAACAAATAAATATTCAAAACCACTTTCACTAATGAATGATATTATTATTTTAATCCGTTTGTTTGTGACTTTTTAATAAAAACTGAACTAGACTAAACTACCACACCATCTCACTCGAACACAAATATTTGAAGTATATTATGCAGAGGGTGAGCTACTCTTAAACCGGAGGTATGCATATTTTAACTCACAACTCTTTAAAATATTATTAAAATTGGCACGGAATTGGCAATTGAGTTAGAATTACTTGAAACGTGAACGTCTTCGATAAATACCTTCATGAGGTTGCTCCCAAAAGATAGATATGATAAAGCACACAGCGAGTACAAACTGGATGTTTATACAAACATACAAACCCCCGTTTTAAATTAAAAACTGAAAAAACGCTTTTGATAGTAAAGACACCAGCTGCTTGAATTCAACCAGTCAACTGACAACTGCACAAATCGCGTTAGATTAGTCAATGTTTTTTTGGCATCCTGATCTGCAACAGATATTGGGCTATTCCATTTTATGTCCATACAGGGGGTGGAAGTAAGTTTTCCAGGGGGTAAAAACAGTAAGATTTTCCAGGTAGTAGGGCTAATTACCTTAAATTTCCAGGGATAAGAGTATATTTCAAAAAATTTCCGACCACTTTCCGAAAACTTTTTTCCAGGGGCAAAATGAGTTTACTAATCACTTTTTCCGGGACTAAATACAATTTATGGAATTTTACTTTCACATGTATGGATATAAAATGGAATAGCCCATTCCGAGGGACCATTGCGCAAAAACTGTTCAACGTCAGTAATAAGGACGCTAGAACAACACCTATGCATTTTTGGTTATAAATAGCTATGCTGTTCTGGATAAGAATAGCTGAGAATGGTCCTACTCAACACAAACCGACCTCCAAAACAAAATAATAAAAAAATAAAATAAAAGAAGGAAATGAAACAAGTTATCAATATCGTACCCAGGGCTTCTTGCCTTTGAAATACCGAGAGCGGGGAGAAGTCCTGGAACCAGGTTGACAGGTTAGAAATCGTTCTTTTTGTCAGATTAATTTAATTCCATCGAACTAAATACATGTCCCTGTGGAAAAAAACTTGTTCAAAGTCCGCAGTAAAGACACTGCGAACTTAGGCGAAGTTTTCGCCCACTGAAAATAGTTACTCTGAAAAAAAGCATAAAATGGTTCATATTTTAAAAACTATTTACAAAGATAACATTTTCTCCGCAATGTTCGACATACGAACAAATACACGTTGTTTTTTATATAAGAAACTCTTAGCGAAGACGTTTTGCCCTATATTTTAGAACTCAACTTTTTTAAAAAGGAGTCAAATAGTTTGCTAAAAAGCATAAAAACTTACAAAATTCGTTCCTAGAGGAAGAGTGCTGAATCAACGATCTTACAATTGCAAGCTAGAACAACATTGAAGACCTTGTTCTAGCGTCTTTACTGCTGACTTAAATAAGTTTTCGCCCACTGGGTTGTCTCTTATGGCTTGCAGCTTTCAGTTCTGTTTCTTATTTTTTCTTTATCTACAAATGTTTTTTTATAAAAAACAAACAAACAACGTGTAATCGGAAGAGATTTTTGTTTATGCTTCAGGCTAAAACTATGCTCAAAAATCACTCCTCCAGTGATTGGTGGTACAAATTTTTTTTATATCGTCCATAATAAACGGATGAATTCACCCTTCGAGATGGCAACACGACCCAGCCAGATATTTCGAGCAACAAAAACATAAAAGTCCAGTGTTAATAGACTTTCAAGACTAACCGGATAGGTGACGGGGATAAGGGTTGGCAGGGGCAGTGGTAAAGCATTCGTCATAAAAGTCCAGTGCACACTGCATTTTTACGAAATATGAAGAAAGGTGTGTTAACGAACTTGTAATTGATTGGTTTTCGTTACGAAGAAACCAATTGCAAGTCCTTTGCCTGGACGCTCTTCTCCACAGATACTATTTATCGTAGATTCGATTACGAAAAACAGAAATAAAAAACATCTTGAAAATTGTGTCGAAACTTGAGTGGATTAATAGAGGTGTTAATTTGTATTGAATATGAAACAAATAGTTTAACAATTACACATCCACCCAAGCGGACCAAATTTTTCTTAATGTTCGGCAACTCTACGCATAAAAAACTTCCAACTTAGTTGCGACGAAATTTCCCTTTGAAGGTACTTACTTCATCACTACTTCTACGTTGAAAATTATCGCAAAACAAAAGCTTTTAAAGGACATAGGAACTCCGTAAACCCAAGGTAGTCATTTTGAAAAGTAAGTAAACAAAATACCCAGTGGACAAAAAACTTGTTCAAAATCCACAGTAAAGACCCTAGGACAGCGTTTTCGGGGCTGTTCTCGAGTCATTACTGCCGACTTTGAACAGGTTTTTGCTCACTACATAAGCATTTCTTAATGTAATTACGCCGTTTGGACTGTACTAAAGCTTTAAAAAATTCACAGTTTGAAAAAACTTTGAGAAATTATTTAACTATCCTAGATGACATGATTGCTTATGAGCTCGTATCGCCTTTAAAATCACTGCCATGAGTGCAGGACGTTGAATCAACGTCGAAACAACGTTAAGACGACGTCGTCTTAGCGTTGTTTCAATTTTGATCCGATGTCATGTGACTGTTGGGTACGTTAGGTCATTAACTATAGCAAAATAAGCTGGTTAGTAGGTTAGCTATTTAACAAGCGGTAATTCTCCAACTAACTGTTCACTGATGTAGTTATTGAACAGTGAAGCGGTAGTTCTCCAACCAACTGTTCACTAATGTAGTTATTGAACAGCGAAGCAATAGTATAAATTCTCCAACCATCTGTTTACTAATGTCCACTTCTAACGTTCACAGAACGGATAAGATCAAATTGTCGGTTTATTTGAACAAACAATAACAAATGATCGACTATTTGCAAACAAAACAGGTACTTGCCCAGTATACAAATCCTTGTTTAAAGTCTGCAGTACGTTTTCAGCATTGTTCTAGCGTCTTTACTGCAAACTCTGAACAAGTCTTTACCCACTGGGTTAGTCAATTCCTTCGAATGAGAGAGAATTGTAGCATATGCTGCACGACATGGATTGGATTATCCGTTTTGTCCTATTGTGTATAACGACTCGGTCGTCCCTTTGTTTGGCTATCAACAAGCTTGACGCTAGTTACATTAGCGATGTTCGTGGGGATATTTGGTGGTTTAACCACTGAAATGTTCGTACCGACAGGTTGATTGACGACTGCTGACGGAGCTTGGTGCATTTGTACTACACGATAGGTTCCACTACCTGGTATACGGACGATTTGACGGGCATCCATATTAGGCAGAGATTTCAAGAGATGATCAGAAGAAAGACGCATGGCTGAAGTAGGACCACCATTTTGTGTTAACAGTGTTGAGAATGAGAAATTAGCTGGTAGACGTACAGCTGATTGGTTACTAAGACTATATCGAGGTTGTTGGTTTTGGATATTATTCAATTGTCCGAGTCGTTGTATGTGAGCAGATCTGGCACGCATCTCGGCCAATGCGCGCTGAATTTGTTGAGAGCGTTCCATTTCTAACTGTGCACGTCGTTCAGGAGGGGTGTCATGTGGTATAGGGAGCACGTGGAGTAAATTATGAGTGGAGCCAGGCCCCAATCCAGTCATTCGAGACATTACATCTTGTGTTTGTTGATTATACATTGCTTGAAAGTTATTCTTTTGATTAAATTGAATCTCTAAAAACGAATTTTAAGAAAATGTATTATTTGTTCAAAGAAAGTCACCTTAGAATTGGGAGGATTCTGTCCACTTCCATACTAGTGTTTTAATTTTATTTCACATAATTGTGCAAATTTAGACGAAATTTAGAAGATGCAAAAGAACTTTTAAAAAAAATTTGGATACAAACATCTGCCTATGGGACCATCTCTAAAATTTGTTCCCAGGGGAAGTGCTGAATTAACGATCTTGCAATTGATTGGTTTCTTCGTACTCGTTGACCTAACACTCTTCATTGCAGATTAATTTTTTCAAATTTATTGATATTGGCTTGTTTAAAGCTATCTGCTTTCTGAAACGAATTTTGGAGATGGTTCCTAATGTAGTCTATATGGAAGTTTATCTCGTTACTAAAATTTCCTGAGAGTTTTATTCCGCATGGATGAATACTTTTGGGAAAATAAGCGGATTGACATTTGGCCATAAACATTTACAGAGAAAACTATCTCTTATTTTGACACTTCTTGGCATTTTTGGTTCTCGCAACACGGTGTGAAAAACTACCACATACAGACTGCTGGCAATACCCAGTGGGTAAAAACTTGTTAAAAGTCTGCAGTAAAGACACTAGAATAATGTCATTCGACGTTGTTCTAGCGTTTTTACTGCAGACTTTGAACAAGTTTGGTCAACTGGGAATACGACCTTTTTGAAAGATTTTCCAGGATGAATTTATATTCACGCGGATGTCAAATAGCAACGATTCCACATAAAATGTTAGTTACTGACATTAAAATAGAAAAACGTCTTCAAAATAGACATGTAAAAAGATAATACGACATATAACTTAACATGATAATGAAATATTATTTGTTGTTAAAAATTATGAACTGAAAAACATGAACCGCAAGAATTTTTAGGATGCCTGACGGATGAATATCTGTAGTGTAGTATGTAGGCCCTGGTAGGTCTCAACTTTGAAATGTTTTACATATCACACAAGCCAATCCTATCCCGCGTCACACATAAGTAGCAACTAAGCATTTTTGTACGTACGTATTCCTCTTGCAGCGTTATCTTTCTCCTCTTCATAACTCTTCCATGCTTGTTTACGTTCTTCTTCTGACAGTTCTTCTGATTCAACATTCTCTAACAACAAATCATGCTCATGATACCTTACTATATATTTTGGGTGCTGACGTTGTAACACTTCTGCTAACAGAGGATCCTAAAGTACATAAAAAAGAATTCCTGGGATTTGGGATACAACGGGTCCTACACACCCATTAAATATCTCACAGTCATTTCGATGTTTGATCTCTTTGAAAAAGAGAAAAATATGTTAAGTTAATTGGTTAATTCTTGTTTCTGTTTGATGTCTCAATTACCCCCACCTGTTCACAAGATGAGTTTTTGTGTTACATAAAATTACTTTTTGATTGGTAACAAATATATCTTTTAGAAATTACAAGAGAATTTCTTAGAAACTTAGGCAGAAATCAATCAAATGCAAGATCTTTTAGGGTGAAACTGCCTTAGAAACTATACAAGATAGTTAAGAAACTCAACTCGTGTCAAATACATTTGGCTAGACCCCAAGGTCAACAGTCAAATTTAAAAACGCAACAACAGTATACCTTAGGCAGTTGTGGTGTATCTCCTTCTTTGATAGGCTCAGGAGCAAAAGTATAAAGCTCGCGTATTTCTTCATCTGTAAAATGTCGCTCTACTTGCATTTCATCAACAACACGACCAGAGATAGCTAATTTGTTTATTTGACGACCATATATTTTCTCTTCCATAGTTCCCTGGATATATAAATATGTCCATACATGCCTCAAGATAATGGTCGAACATCAATTATGGAGGAGTGATTTTTGAGTACAGCTGCAAAGCTGAAAACTGTACTCAAAAAAACTCCTTCACAGATGGTGAGTGATGTCTGACCGTTATCTTGAGGCTTGGGTATACAAGTAAATAATGCTTAAACATTGCAAGAGTAGTTTTTAAAAAATGAAGAACGGATTCTTCTCTTCATTTTCACTGTACTAAGTCATATACCTCCTTGGTCCCCCCTCCCCCCAAGCAAACTTTTTCCCCCAGGAAAATTAATTACCCCCCTCTGGCAAATAAAAGCTGTTTTTCCTTACAACAGTGTCCTCCAGCCCTGGTTAATAATATTAAATATTTATATTTAATAACAGAAATTTCGCTCTAGTAGGTGGATTCAGAATATAGCCTTTATCTCAACCTCAAAATTTGGCCAACAGATGTGAATCTTGTTTTAAATACTTGCTGACAGATAAGGAATACTTTATGTCCTGACTGGCAAATTGTCCCACTAAACTCTACTTTCAAAACATGCTGGAGTTCAAGTCGTTAATTACGCAAATAAAAACTTTGCGTTGCAATTTAAGGGGTTGAAATAACTGCCGTTCATCACTGTTGAGGAGATTTTTTTCAGAATATTTTCAGCCAATTTGGCTGAAAATATTCTGAAAAATTGAAAAATTCTCTCCTCCATTACAGTGATGACAGCAGTTATTTCAACGCCCACCATTTCCAATCATTTAACTTACTTGAGAGATAAAACGATACACATACACAGGTTTCTCTTGTCCAAAACGATAAACACGAAATACAGATTGAACATCATGTGATGGATTCCATGAGCAGTCAAATATGATGACACGATTTGCTGCAACCATGTTTATACCTAGAGAGCCTGCTTTCGTTGAAATTAAAAATAAGCGGCATCTAAGATAAGAAATGGAAGACATGGTTACAAACACTGAATCGTGTCATTTACAAATCCAACTATAATTTATCGTCCTCCCTCCCCTGTTTTTGGAACTTATTTTATTTGCTCTAGCACTTAGCCTATTACCAAGGTAAGGATGATAAAACCACAGAATTACATTAAATCACTGTGGAGAAAAGCAGTAAAATTTCACATCATAGCCTGGAGCAATGCTCAAAAGTCACTCCTCCACAGTGGATATAAATTGAATTAGATACACACGTTATATATACTTCATAGCAGTATGTATAAACTAAATAATAAAATGTAATTAAAGCTTATAAAATATATTGTGCTGGATATGAGTTGGATACACACATTATACATCATAGAATTATGATATATACACATCGCTCCAACTATCTTTTTAGGTAGGGTTAAAGTGCTAAAATTGACAAAATTCAACAAAAATGAATCTGCACAGAAGTATGTTAGGTCAACGTACTTGCAACGAATCTCCTCTGTAGGTTTTATTTTTGAGACGGTCCCTTAATATTATGCATTTCACGCCCCGGGGCCAACTGACATGTGAATATAATTATATTCAACCTGGAGCAAGATTTGTCCTGGGCCATGTGAAGGCAGCCTTAGGTCCAAAGGTTGAAATAAAAAGTGGGCTCTTCGTCAAGAAAATCAATGCATTCTACTCTTTTTCTGAGACATTATTTATGCTTATTTTAAGGTAGTTCATTAAGTTCTACAACTTGTGCGGACACAAAATAAAAAGAGTAATACTTCTCATTTTCCGGATCATTAAAAATTTCTGTCCATCTTTTACGTTTATGAACAGGAGTTGAACCATCCATGCGAAAATAATCAACACCATGACACCAATTCAATTCATTACCATCAATCTTTCCACCACCAAGAGATGCCTCAATTAAATCTAACGAAGACAAACTCTGTGAGAAAACAAGAACTTTATCACCTACAACTTCTGCGTTTGCAAGAATTTCTAACATGAGAACTAATTTTCCACTAAGTTCAATATTATATTCATCCTCCTCTTTAATAAACTCATCATACCACTCTTTCTCATATTCAGGTGTTTCTTCTTCGCGATCAGGATTTAGAGCTGAATCCTTAAAGTTTATACCAGAACGAAGACTACCCCGTGATGGTACAACATGCTTCTGTTCCTCCTGTCTTACAACAACCATACTATTCTCATTAGAAGATTCCTTGCTATCTTCTTTTTCATTTATGGCAGGTTTCGATTCTTTGGCATTATTATTTCGCATGCTTCGAGTGTTTCTACCGTTAGAACTACTTTCCTTTTGCGGTTTATCTTCTTCTTCATCGTCAGAACTACTATCAGAAACAGCGGCTCGCCGACGGTTTCTTCTTTTTGTAGCAGCAGCTTCTTCGTCACTACTTGTGTCAACTGTCCATGGCTTCTGTTTATCATCCTCTGAAGCGGCAGAACTTTCCGAATCCTCTTCTTGGTCATCAAGAAATTCATCCATACTATCCTCTTCTTTATATCTATTACGTAGAGCTTGTCGCTCACGTTCAATTTGTAAAGACCATGGATGAGTCCAAATTCTCGCTAAGCACTGGAAATCGGAGAAAAGAGAACCTAGAGATAAAGCATAAATAGATTTAAATTGTGTTTAGGTTAGAAAGTTCTTTTGATGGAGGTTAAATCCGTGTTCTAATACTTTAAAGGAAGAAATATTAGGGGGAAGAAATTTTCTTTTATAATTTCTAATAATTAAAACGTTCAGATAACAATGAATTAGCTACGCACTTTTTTCAAATTTAATCATAACTTTGATATAGATATTGGTGCTGTGAAGTACTGTACATCTCCAATACTGACGGACGAGAGTACTTGAATTAACTAATCTGCCTTCTTGGTGCCAAATATGATTTAAACGTAAACACTAATGCATATATTTTGCACACTCTTACTTACAGTGTTTGACTGACTTTATTTTACTACAAAACCAAAACATTGAGCGCAGATTTTAAAATAACAAATCGACAAAATCACTTTCATGAATATGGTATGTTTTAAATGACATCATCAGCGAGTTTCAATGATATATTTCAATTATGATTGTGATATTTCGATCATCGGATGGGTTGTTGATACCTCCGTTATGAAGCTACAACTTGGTAAAAGTTGTTGTTTGATAAAGATGGTGCCAAAAACCCATCGATATATCGCATTTGTTAATCAGTAGAGCTTTTCTATAATTGAATGATTCTTAACTTAATCGTGAATATGGCATACGTCGGAAATAAAATAATTTTCCAGGATATTTTCGCGATTTTGTCAGTAAAGCTCGGTTTCTACAAGCGCTTAAAGCGCACAAAAAAATTTCTTAAGACTCGCTTAAAACTTGTGGCTTTAAATGACAGATTTAGGCGCCGAGTGCTTGGTATAAATTTTTTTGATATTTTCCCCTTGCGCTTAAATAGCACTTAACATGTTGTTTAGAATATTACGAGCGTGCTCTAACCACCAAGTGGAAACCAAGCTTTAGCATAATTTGCAGAATATATTTTCAGGATTGATAGTTGCAAAGTTATGCATTTTTCTAGCTGAAATCCTATGGTATGCCATCAGAAACACTAATGGCGGAAACTATTTTAACGATTGACTTATTTACCATGAATTTTTCGGATTTTATTTTGGCGGTTTAGGGGCAAACTTGCAAAAATAAATTCCGCAAAAGTTTCTTCCCTTAAGGTACAAAATAATGTAATATTGGTCACAGATTTGGATATGTGACAGAACCATGTCAGATTTTTTATTCTCCAGCCTACTGTATATTTCAATACAAAACTGATGCCTTCTAACTTATTTTGTATTGTTTCTTTTAGAACAGGACAAGATGCAATTAAGTTAACAGATGCAAGTGCACCTTATACTAACAATATACTTGGAGGAATGGGATTATAATATTATTCTGAATTGGATTATAATATTATTATCAAGCCCCATTTACCTTCCTCAAAGTCAAATTGATCTAAATGCCGTACAAAGTATAAAGCAGTTAAAACTCATACCTTTTATCTTCTGATTGGCATCGCGATAGACAAAGTTTTCTATATAATGTTTATACAAAGTTATCTGTTTCTCGGTTAGTCTTACAAAGATTGTATATTCTCGCTTCTGAGGTAAGAATGGTGATAGAACGGAGTAATCTTGACGCTATAAGAAAATTCAAATTCATAATAGAAGATATCCAATCAAAAATTTACTCATCACATGCCCATCTTATCTTGGCATGCCCATGAATGCTATTCAGTGTCCAAACCTGAAATTAGCACACCAGTAATAAATGCAATGAACACCGTACCAACAATGTAAATACAATGAAAATTTATTGCACTTGGATTATCAAGTCTGATTTTTATAGTAACTTCTGAACCACGATAGCGATGATGCTGAAACATAGCTAGTTTTAATACAAATCTATTTGATACATACTCACGAAATTTGAACTTCATACCTCCAGTAGATCAAAAGATATGGGTCATAGGCTGAAACCACTTATTTTTAAGTGGGAAATTCTATGTAAAAATCGATATCATTATTTTACCATAACTCCCTTCCTGCTTTGAAGAGCCCCAAAAAGCCCAGCATACATTTAGGGTTAACACGTAGTACCTAGAACACCCCTATAAAGTTTAATACATAAGAAACATTTACACACAGTATTATATAATACAACTAGAAATGTATATCAAACAACAAACCTGCACACAACCTGATAATAACTGATATAAAACATGTGATCTCTGTTTCATAATCCTAACATCCCGTGGTGTCGAGTTCGAACATTGCCCATTATGAATTGGATTGACAAATCTATTGACAAATTCCTTTCTACTCCCGAGAAGTTTTGGTTTGATAAAATCCACCATAACATGATCTATGAAGGTAAATCAAGGGATAAAACTGCCGTAATCACTGTGAAGAGATTTTTTATAAAAATCTCTCCTCCACAGTGATGAACAGCCGTTATTTCAACCCCTGGCATATTGAAAGTCTGTGCCTATACAAGACTAAAAAATAACTACTGGACGTCATCTGTAGAGAAGTGTTTTTTTAATATGGTTTCATAGTTTCCCCTACAAAATGGATATACCCAAAAACACTCCTCCACAGATGAAGACCGAAAGTTATTTTCACAAATGTACTATTTGAAAACTCCACATTTAAAAGGAACTTCATTAATAGAATTTGGATGGTCATCGTCCGCAGACTTCCTTTTTTTGGAAATCTGCATTGTACATTATAGAGTAGGAATGTGTATAAGTTTTTTAAAACATAGAAAAATTGAATGTAAACGTCTTATATCACACAGTAACTTAAATTTATTTGGTCTATTTAGTATTTTCCAATCTAAAAACATGCTAACGATATTCTCGAAAAAAAAACGGGCAGAGTATAAGTTGGTTAACCACAGTCGAGGATGAACCGAAGTCTCCTCTTTAGTTGCAACCTATTACTTCAGCACGGTGGTACTCATTATACCAACCATGTATGGATAGAAGGTTGAGTCAACCATGCATGGCACCCTCACTGTGAATTGAACCAAGGAAGCTCCAATGCTGTTGGGACATATCAATTACCACTATACTATAGTGACTTTATTTGTTACAATTAAATGGTTTCATTGCACTAGTACGTTGGCGATACACCCTCCTGCTTCACAGTTAATATATAACTTTAAAGCTAAATAACTAAATTGGATTTAGCAAGTTTAACGTTAAGAGAGGCAAACATATAATAAACCAACTAAGAGGAAATAATAACTGCAGAGGAACAATTTTTAACGTGACAGACTTGATGTTACAAAGCATTGATTACATCACTAAATGATCACTCCTCCTCAGTGATTACTCATACTATTGCAAGTGTTTAACTTTATTTTAGTACTCACATTCTGGTAGGTTATTCTGTAAAGGAGTTCCAGTCAATACAATACGTCTTCTGGTCTTGATACTATTCATAGCCTTTGAGATGGCAGATGTATTATTACGCAAAACATGCCCTTCATCACAAACTACACATTCAGGACCTATAATGGAAGATTTACTAGGTTAATATAAGCCAGCAATTGCGTATTTGTTTCGATATTCAATATTAATATTGGTATTTGAGTACAGTTCTTATAATTGGTAATAGAAAAAAGTTTGTTAACTTTATGGTTTTTCAAATTTTGCAATAGATTTAAGGAGAGGGGAGATATCAATATCAGTTTTTGAGACAGTTCATATAATTAGTAATAGCAAAAAGTTTGTAAACTTTTAGGGCCCTTTTTTACCCATTTCTCAAATTTTGTAACCAAAGTTTTTTATAAATTTAGACTATAAAGTATTATATATATTGAATATCATAATTTAAGAGTTTAAACATTACCATTTTTTTAAAAAACAGCCTTTTCGCAGTCTGTAGGCTGTAAATTAGTGTTAAAAAATCACATACATCCACAATGATAAGTCCAAAAGTTTAACTGTTTTCATCTAACTCTCTCACAGTCATTACATACAGAAATCAGCTACAATAATGGACAGATCTAGAAGGTTTGTAAATATGGCTATATTTACGGATTTTTGTTGCGGAATTATGGACAACTTTTGATACTCTGTATCAGCAATTGAGAAAGTCTGTAGATAAGTTTTCGTTTGTGAAACTTCGAAAATATACTTACTTTAACCCTATCTCCAAATTTCTTTACCAGGGGAAGAGTGCTGAATCAATGATCTTGCAAATGATTGGTTTCTTCGTCCCGAAGAAACCAATCAATTGCA
>JAULBZ010006232.1:0-12573 GCA_032360805.1 Neoturris breviconis
ATATAAGTTTTTGAATTTCGTTGTATAACGTAGTATTGATAATGACCTATGTAAGGTCGAAAGCTATACCGGATGTGCCGATAAAAACACTTGTTTTTACTTTATTTTATAACTAGATTCATTTTTCATTATTCTTATATCTACATCAATTGATTTTATCACGTTGTTGCATGTATGGCCATCATCACCTACGGATTACAGATTTTACATTGTACACACATTTGGACTCCAGATGCACTCTCTGAATAATGTCCTCGTACCACGACAACAAGTTAATGTACAGTAAAATGCGTTCTATTAAATTGACTAAAATCCAGAATTTATTGTTTTACCTATTGCAGCTTACTACCATTTCACAAACTGAATGATCCACGTACTGGTCACCAAGATTTTACAGAGTACATTGGTACTCTAGTTACTTTATATTCGTTATTGCTGCACCGTTCTTTGCGAACATCCACCTTTCAAACATTGAAGGAACGAGCATGAGTCAACTTCTCGTTCGTCCAAGACTTATTACACAATAGTCCATAGTCCATTCCGGTCTGACGTCTTCACTGGAGACTTTGGGCAAATCCTTGTTGATTGACCATCTAAATGATCATTTCACCCACCAGGGTCTACCCTCTTGCCCGTGATACAGACATGCTCCAAGTCTACCTTACACATGATGTCTTTTGACGGAATTTGGGTAAGTTCTCACAGTTCTCGTTGCCATCTACAGGCCCACACCGTGAACTATACCACGCTGACATGCTCAAATTCCACGCATTAGGCAACTTTACTCAGAAGTCTTCTCTGCGGACATTGGGCCAGCCTTGCTGACTGATTGTCAACATAGCTACATCACTCACCAACTCATCACTAGGGCCCATCTGCACAGTGAACAGACTTGCCCTAAGTCCATGTTACACACGTTAAACGTTTTTCAGATGTGTATTCTGTAGACTTTCGGCAAATCCTAAGTGTTACACACGACATCTTTTTTATGTATCTTCTGTGGCTCTGTACAAGCCCTTACTCACTGACCACCAGTATGATATCTGTCCTTCGGGTCCACACCTTGTCCAGTACGCTGACATGCTTAAAGTGCTAGCATTAGGCGACTCCACTCTCTGCGGACACTTCACTCACCAACTTATTACCAGGACCCCATTCCATCTGTCCAGTAGACGGACTTGCTCTAAGTTCACGTTACACACGACGTCTGTCCGACGTTTCGCCTGTTGATTTTGGGCAAGTCCTAACTTACTGACCACCCGTAAGATCGCAGTTCACGGGCCCACGCCTTACCCATCACGCTAACATGCTCAACCTCCACGCATTAAAATTATCCGGAATTTGGATAGATTCTTGCTGTCTGATCGTCGACATAGCTACCTCACTCACCAACTCACCACTGGAGGCCCAGTGGAGATACTTGCTCCACATTACACATGACAACTGTCCGACGTTTCACCTGTGGACTTTGGGCTAGTCCTAACTCACTGGCCACCCGTTTGACCGCAGTTCACGGGCCCACACCTTGTCCAGCATGCCGACATACTTAAAGTGCATGCAATAGGCAACTCGAACTCCACTCGGGAGTCCTCAATGCGGACTCTGGGCAAGTCCTTGCAGACTGATCGTCAACATAGGTACTTCACTCACCAAATCACCTGAACCCTACTCCCTCTGTCCATTGGACAGACTTGTTCTAAGACCAGGTTACAATCGACGTCTGTTGACGTCTCCCCTGAGGACTTTGGGCAAGTTCTCACTCACTGACTACCTACATGGTTGCCATCCACGTGCACCTCCCTTCTGGAATCTTCTCCGCTGACTCTGGACAAGTCCTTGCTGACTGATCGTTAACATTAGTCACTTTACTCACCAACATATCACCTGAACCCCACTCCCTCTGTCTGTGGACGGACTTGCTCTAATTTCACGTTACATACGACGTCTGCCCGAAGTTCTACTTGCGAACTTTGGGCAAGTCCTAACTCATTGATCACCCGTAAGATCGCAGTTCACGGGCCCACAACTTGCCCAGCACGCTGACATGTTCAAAGCCCACGCATAAGGTGACTCCACTCTGGGGTCTTCCATGTGAACTCTGGACAAGTCCTTGCTGATTTATCGTCAACATAGCTACTTCACTCACTAACTTATATTCAGGCCCCACTCCCTCTGTCCAGAGGACAGACTTGCTCTCTAAGTCCACAATACATAGGATGTCATGTAACTTCTCTCATGTGGACTTTAAGCAAGTCCTAACTCACCGACCACCCGTATGATCGCAGTTCATTGGTCCACACCTTGTCCAGCATGCTGAGAAGCTCAAAGTCCACGCATTAGGCGACTCCACACGGGAGTCTTTCCTGTGGACTCTGAGCAAGTCCTTGCTAACTGATTGTCAGCATAGATACTTCACTCACCAACTTATCACCAGGGTCCCACTCCCTCTGTCCAGTGGACAGACATGTTACACTCGACATCTCTTCTCGTCTCTCCTGTGGGCTTTAGGCATGTTCTCATTCGCTGACTGCATAAATGATTGCCACCCACGGGCAACTCCACTCTGGTCTTCTCTGCGGACTCTGGACAAGTCCTTGTTGACTGATCGTCAACAGACCTACCTCATCAACTCATCAACAGAGTCATTCTGTCTAGTGAACAGACTTGCTCTAAGTCAACGTTACACACAACGTCTTTTTAAGTCTCCACTGTGAACTTTGGGCAAGTCATAACTCACTGACCACCCGTAAGATCGCAGTTCACGGGCCCACACCTTGCCCAGCACGCTGAGATGCAAGTCTTTGCTGACTGATCCTCAACATAGCTACTTTACTCACCAACTTATCACTAGGGCCCCACACCTTCTGCACGTTACACAGGACGTCTCTTGACGTCTCTCCTGTGAACTTTAGGCAAGTTCTCACTCACTGACGACCTACGTAGTTGCCATCCACGGGGACACACCCTGTACTACAGAACGATGACATGCTTAAAGTCCATGCATTAGGCAACTTCATTCTGGAGTCTTCTCTGCGGACTTTAGGCAAATCCTTGCTGACTGACCATCATCATAGCTACCTAACTCACCAATGCATCATCAGGGCCCCTCTGTCCAGTGGACAGGCTTGCTCTAAGTTCACGTTACAAGCGGCTTCTCTCTTGTTGACTTTGGGCAAGTCCAAACTCACTGACCACCCGTATGATCGCCGTTTACGATCCCACATCCTTCCACCTCGCTGACATGCTCAAATTCCACACATTAGGTGACTCTACTCTGAATTTTTATCTGCGGACTATGGTCAAGTCGTTGCTGACTGATCGTTAACATAGCTACTTCGCTCGCCAACTTATCACCGGGACCCCACACCCTCTGCCCAGTGGACAGACTTTCCGCAGAGATACGACGTCTCTATGTCTTACTATTGGACTTTAGGCATGTTTTTGCTCATTGATCAGGCATTGTGACCAGGACACACCCATCCATCACCTTGATCAACACCCACATGGAAGTGGACAAACCCGTTCTCTAAGAGGCCACGTGCGAGCGCAGGGGTCCTATGATTCAATATCATCACTTCAACACTGACCACACTAAAAATAATGCCCCCACGATCACTAAACCATAATTCAATACTTATCTCTCCACTAATCAGAACCAAGTCGTAATGACAACACCACTAATTACCACCCTCCGTTTACTCACGTGACTCCACTGCATATACCCAACCGCAAATGGCCCAGGACCTCTCATCTAATAACTTTTAACTCATGTTCACTGTGACCACACGAGGGAAAAAATGGCTTCAGCCAGCATTGAAGGTAACATCTTCCCGTTATACTCCCCATCCACCAGTTAACCAACCGTTCATCCCAGAAAAAAATGCTCTTGAGTATATCATGGCCAAGAAACTTTGTGTAGAAAACGGTAAGAGTTCTGTTTCTGGGGTCTGATGACGCCATTGAACTCAGGTCAACAACCCCCATTTTGTTATAATTTATCCTGTTTTGTAAACCAATTTACATAAAGGGTAGAAGTAAGCAATAATAGAAATCAAGAGAAACTTTATAAAATTCTCTAAGACCTGGCTGAGGATGGTTGCTCTGATCTAATGCAGCCTTTACATGGTCAGGGGTGTCTAATTCATTTTACTTTGAAAGTCCAAAACGAATATAGGAAATCTCGATTGTATTGAGATGAATAAAATGCTGGTAAGCTGTTGTGTGGTAGAGGTGGTTAATATAGAAAGGTGGATTTGGTGTAGATGTGCTTGGGGAGAGACTCTTGCTTTCCTTGTTTATGTTTGTCCTTAAACTGTAATCTTAGAAAAAATACAAGGTACAATTTTGTTGGGTATGAATGCATTATTTTTCTCATACTATAGTGTCAATATTGTTCTTTGGTGTTTCCTTATATTTTTACAGAATTTCTTGTATTTATGAAATGCGGTAGACTTCTTATGCTAAATGATTATCTTCAAATAGAATTACTGTATTTCCTGTGATAAACGCCCTGGGCGCTTATTATTTTTTTTCGAATTGGGGTGGGCGCTTAAAAGAGAGGGGCGCTTATTAGACGCTGATTTTAGAATTTAGAGACTAGAGTGGGCGCTTATTGGAAATCCAAAGAAACAAAGACAATACAAATTCAAACAACTTAATTTTCAAATAATTTCGACATCTTTGTCAATCCCTGAATCTTCATCAACCTCGTTTGCCGGGTTATTTTCGATGTTGGAATCGTTCAAAATGAAAAGATCACGACTCCCATCTTCGTGACGATTTTCTATTGCTTGCAAAAGGTGCAAAACATGTTATGTCGTTATCTTCTGTTCTATCAGTTGCGTTAGACATGACACAACAGATGTCTCTAATAAGTGCCCTTGGCGCTTTTTAAAGGGGGGCGCTTATTAATTTATTTTCGGATTTAGGTTAGCACTTATTAGAGGGTGGCACTTATTAAAGACTGGGCGCTTATTACAGGAAATACGGTTTATTAAGAATCAAGTTTCAACTTACTAACGTTAGTGAACAAAAAATTCCCTCCAGTTCTATTAAGGCTAAAATCAATTCAAATTTTGAATATACCAGACTTACAGTGAAATCTTCGTAGAACGGACACCTCCGACGGATAGATTTTTCTGTGCCATTTCTATATACTTTTGTCGACTATTCTCGTTTTTCAATTTTTGAGACGGACTTTATTGCACGAAGATTTCACAATATTATTGTTTGATATCTCAAAAGAAATTATCTGTATCAAAAGAATGTTTACACGATATTACCCCAGTGGATAAAAACTTGTTCAAAGTTCGCAATAAAGACGCTAGAACAACGTCGAAGGTCGCGTTTCTCTAACGTCTTTACTGCTGACTTTGAACAAATTTTTGAACGTTGTGACCTACTTGTACGACAATTTGTATCCAATGCTCGGTAGTACAAAGTTCTGCAGTATATTTCTCTCTGTAGTATAACGTTCTTTTTTATACTTCCATGTTCATGTCTTCTCAAAATCTTTTGCTTGAATATACGTCTTATAATTTATATGATCCTTCTTACAAAAATACTAATTAGAAGTATTAAAAGTACTAATTGTGTGTCGTAATTAGATGATACAATCGAGAATCGTCATATGTTAGGTATGTATAAAGCCTCAGTTACACTTTGTGGTATGTTATATGGGTCATTAGGTACTGAGCGGTGAGGAGAAACGAACGTAATCTACATAATTTGGAAAAATAAATCTGTTCTTACCTGAATGCAGCAAGAGGATAAATCCCGAAGGACATGTGAAATTGGTCAAGCTCGTCCCCAGCAAAAGAGGATGGAAACGAGCTTGGAAATTGGTAAGAATTCTACAAGTAAAGTCTTCAGTAAAAATAGGACATTACTAGTCACGTGACTTGAGACTAACTATAATTGGACAATAGGAATCGTTGTCCCGAAGCGTATACTCAAACAGATTGATAATTTATTCATAGCTAGAATCAGGGGTTGAATGAGAAGACCTGATAAATAAATCATAATAACACATGGTACCTATCGGTAATAAATATCTCAAAAAGCAGACCAAACACTAGACAGAACAGACTAGAAATTATATATGTACCATTTTCATTTTTTTCTTGCTATGATACAAAAGCTAAGAAATAATAAGACATTTAAATTCGCTTGGAAAAGGTTCCTGTAAGTGTGATGTCAATTTATACCAATAAAATGTCTTCTTTTGACTTTCGCGCAGAATATTCCACCTACTGGAAATCAACCTTTAACGTTTTGAGATGAGTCACATTCTAAAACGTATATGTCAAAACTTTATCTTCCTATTTTACACTCTTTAAGGTGGATTTCTACTAGGTAAAGTCGTCCGCGCGAATTCTAAATGAAGCCATTACATTGGTTGAAAACGACGTCACCTATACAGTTTGGAAATGGAGATGGAACATATCAGGAACATCACCTTCTAATTATTTAGTGATTTTGATTTCAGAGAGAGGATTTTTCCACCACTCACGCTATGGAAGTAACGTAAAACAGCTGGCCTCTGGAACGTCGTTTTGATGTTGTTCCGACGTCGTATGTCTACTGAGTTGATGCTAACTGTGGTCGTTAGTTTATTTCACCACTTCCCCAGTAGGCACGTGACGTCTAGACAACATCGATAAGACGTCGTTTTGATGTCGCAACGTCAAAGCGACGTCTTTTCAATGTTAATTAGTCGTCAATTGCGTGCTGAGTTTGCATTGGATACGATACGTATCTGGATATGATGTATTACATTTAAAGGTCATAAAAACTCTGTAGGGTGGCGGGCAAATAAGCAACCAAAATATTTTTGCATTGTAAACGAAAGTGGAACTCTGCTTGGGTTAGAGATAATGTAATTACGTTGCTGTATGTAAAAATGTATAGAAGAAGGAGGAGAGGAGGAGAGGAGGAGGGGGGATAATTTGTGGAAAACTTTGGAATTTTACCTTAGACAGAAAGCCTCGAAATCTGATTAGCAAGTTAAGTAACACGGAAATTCAAATTTGTTCCATAGAGCTTGGGTATTAGGCAGCTAGAACAACAAAATTTGTCGTGGTTGCAAAAAAATCCACTAAATCCACGCGATAAAATCTCTAGGAATTCGTTTCCTACATTTATGTTTTACTTGTGGTGTATATTGCTTGTTACAATTTGCAGTCTTATATTTTATTTGAGAGACTGCAGATTATGGGAGCAGGGTTAAGAAATTCTGACGCCAGCTTACTACTTTAAGATAACAGACTATATGAGATACGCGTACATGGAACTACAACCCCTCACGTAAATATTTGAGACAAGGTGAAATTTGTGCAAAAATTCCGAATTTCAAATTAGGCAAAAAGACTTAAATTTCGATTAGCAAGACGAACTGCACGGAAATTCGCTTTTGTGCAAAGAGCCTGGGTACTAGGCTGCTAAAAGCAACAAAATTTGTCAAGTTTGTAAAAAGTCCTAAGATCCTAAGCTCTTAAGTCTACGCGGATAAACCTCTGAGGTAAACCTCAAGGGACGTCTAGTGGTCATTTTCAGCACTTGCGTTCTGCTTGTGGTATATATTGCTTGCTAAAATTCAAAGACATCTCATAATTTACGTGAGGGGTTGTAGGCTCTGTAAACTCTTAGTAGCATTGTTGCTTAACTTTTGGAAGAAATTCTTTACTGTTGTTGACAAACGTGTTCCTTATAAATAACGTGTAAATTAATCTCCAGATTTTCTCGCCTACTTTCTGTACTAGCCCAGCGGGTGAAAACTTGTTCAAAATCCGCAGCAAAGACGCTAGAACAACGTTGTCAACGTTCAACATAAGTTTTTGCCTACAGGGAGTACTCTTCTTTTTCAATATTAATTTTGAAACTTGGTTGAATTTGTTAGAAAGAAACAAGAAAAAAATAACACAAAACGATTAAGTACAAGACCAAAAAAATCGGTGGCCCCTCTACAGTAATTACACCTCTCTTGAGATATCGGTTGGCTTTACATACGTCCAATAAACATTTTAAAATATTTCTTTTTGCTGACATCATCAAAATTCACACTTTACTATGAATTTTCTTTTGAAAAGTGTGTATTATTTCAAAGCCTATAACTTTTGTTCTAAAGCGTTTTTTTACATTCTGTTTCGAGATTCAGAAAGGTAGTACTACATTGTATAACATGTCTTCTGGATTGTTCTTTTTTCAACCACTAACTATTTAGAGTAGGACACCTGCATAGATTTTCCCCAGTGGGCAAAAACTTGTTCAAAGTCCGCAGTAAAGACGTTATGTCTAGCATCTTTACTGCGGACTTTGAACAAGTTTTTGTATACTGGCTGCTTATTGATAGTATCTGCGAAGAAGGGGGATTGAATATTTTACTGCTTGAGCAAACTCGTTCTCAGAGCTTCTTAGGTACGTCAAGAGAAGAAGCCATGGGAACGAGATTACTACTCGAGCTTATTTTTAACGTATATAATTTATTTATGATGAGCGCTCTTTAACTTCTTCCGCAAAGCAACCAACCTTGTTCCCAGGCCTTCTAAAAGGCAAGATGCCCTGGGAACGAGGTTGCAAAGCAACGTCATATAAACAATAAAACACCTTCCTATCAACCGATGAAGCGATGTTTCTTAGTCGCACGATACGTAACGTATAGACTAACGAATAGTCTGTCTCAGGCTAATCAAAGTAAATCGGAAGATAAAACGGGAATCGGGCAAAATCGGAATTTAAAACAAGACTACGTAACGTAAGGAACGATATCGTGAGAGGCCTATAATTGGAGTGCTTTATTCAAATTTTTAGGATATATTCAAACAAAACTTTGGAACGATTCATATTATACATAATTTATGTTTTAATTCATAACTTATGCGTTGTTTCAATTTAAAATATTTACAGAGTGCATAAATTACTCTTATATATTCTTTCTACCCATGACTACTTACTTCATTAGACCGTCTCCAAATCTTGTAAACATGACTGAAAACCTTGTTCTCATGACTTCAAGAAGCCTTGAGAATGAGCTTGATTACTGACACGCAACAACTCTGCACTCGTCGGATCAACGTTGAAATAGTCAGAGTCAAAACGACTTGAGAACACTGCCCAGCTGGCAAAAACCTGTTCAAATTCAGTAAAGCTGATTTTGAACAGGTTTTTGCCGTCTGGGTGATGATAGCAGGTTTATTTTAGCTATATTTATCTCTTTTTTAATCCATAGTCACTGTCCTCAAAACGTGAAGAGAAGAAGCGATGAGAAGAACATTATGTACCCAGCATGAAATAGGTCGCAATATGTGCCCATCAGGAAATAGGTGGCAAAAAAATTAATTACACTTTATTATACATTGTCTTTCCATCCAACCAATCATGTATCGTATATGGTTTACTATTAAAAGCACTGAATATTATGGCACGTTTTTCTGCATTCGAATAAGATTGTTTTGTATCGACTAATATTGCTTCGTTTTTATCTAACCCTTCTTCTAGTATATCAAGTTCGACATCTTCAAACACATTATCTGCCCATCTCATTGTTACATTATGATTATACTTTACGGCTTCTTCATACACCGCATCGACATCGATCTGCGTTCCGATTTCAAGACGATTCTTAATCCATGAGCTCATTTTATCTTTAAGTTGTATTAACGTCATTCGATTATCATTCTTACGCCCTCCACCGGATAGTCTTTTTGTAAAACCTTTTGCTTGGTTGATTTGATCGATGAGTTTGTTTTTCTGATTCCTCCATTCTTGTACACGTCGTCTATGAACGGAATAATGTTCGGCAGCTTTACCGTTTGTATACGTCTCTGCGTAGTCTACTACTTCTAATTTAAAATGACACGTGTAACTCTTTCGACGTTCTTTCTTAGTACCACCTTCGATTATACTATGCAGACTATGACTCATCTTTTCGTACATTTATACAAACTCGATTCTTTATTTTTTTACTTAAAAAATAGTCTTAACTTATGTGCGTGTGTCTTTAATGTTTTATAAATACTCTTGTATAATATTCTTTAATTCTTCTTCAACTTCGTCTTAGGATATTCATAATAAAAAATTTTAGCCGATAATTTTTATCAAATTTATTTTTTATGTATACCGTATAAATTTGCGTTTTCTTTTTTATTTAAAGATTTTCACTTCATCTTCACAATTTTCGCTTAAATTTTCGTTTGATTTCTTCTTCCTTTCTTAACTATATATTTTTGACCTTGTGGTTCGTATAGTTGATAGAACTTAATGCATTAAATATTTATTCGGTACAAATGAATAGACGCGCACTGCTGTGGTTACTGGTTCTAGTGCTTATATCGTTAAAGACATGGTTTCTACGCATGAATACGCTTAAATTAAAACGTTAGTCATTTCGTTCTAAAAACATAAAAAAATATATGAACCACTCAAATGAAATGAAAGATAGGTGCTTCAGTAACCCACATTGAATTACCTTGCCGTTTTATCGATGAACTTAAACAAATTATTCTGTCGTCGAGGCTCTGTTCAAAGGCCGCAGTAAAAACGCTAGAACGTTAAAAACGCCGTTCTAGCCTCTTTACTGTCAAAGTAGTTAGAAGACTTCCTTGGTATTGTGGACTTTTAACATGTATTTGCGCACGGAGTAAGAACAAGGAAGTTCCAGGACATGTTTCGTAATCGCTCTTAATTTTAAATGGGTAAAAGAAAAAGAGAACAAACTCACTTTTAGAGGCAATCTTCAAACAAATTGCTTTCCACAAAAAGTTACTTGGTTCATAGCAGCTAAAATCCGATAATTTTCTATAGAAATAAATATATAACGAAGCATATTATGTTAAGGCCGCTTTTCACCTTAGAAAATTTTCCGCAGAACTGAGATGACGCGTGCTGTCAATTTCTACCAATGGAATGTCTATAATTTTTAGCCTGTTCCACAAAACTCGAGGTCTGGCGAAAAACGTTAGCGAAGTAGACGGCACTTTTTTTGGCGCGGGGAGTCTACGGAACAGGCCAATAATTGCTTTCTACGCGTGCGCATATTCCGTCCCGCGGAGACTTTTCTGAAGTGGAAAACGGCCTTTACTCGCCACAATTGTACGAACAAACCAATCACTTACAAGATTATTGGTTCAGCCCAGTGGGCAAAAACTTGTTCAAAGTTCGCAGTAAAGACGCTAGAACAACTTTAAACAATACTAACTTTGTTAATATTAATTTGGTTCCTAGCGATATTAAAAAAAACAGGTTAAACTGTTTTCGTAAAAGATCCGTAAATTTCAATGTATATTTAGCCGCACAAATTATGTTATGAATTAACAAATGAATAGTTTTTAAATGAATATTGGTTTCATGATGAATATGCGTTTTAGTTTTACAATTCACATAACAACCAGGTGTAATTCGAATAAGAGCGTATATTCGTTACGCATCAATGGATTGTGTTTCGTTGCGCTTCTATAACTTTTACACAATCATTTTAGGCGCCTATAGGTAGCTAAGTATATTAGCGGAATAAGTTAACGCTGTTGCTTTTTTCTCGCGAATAGAATCACAAATTAATTCTTGGTGTAGTAGCTAATGATCTAACGAATGATAAGCTACGTTGTATATAAGCTACGTATATTCTAAATGGTGATTCATTAAGGATAGCTTCAAGCTTCGAAGCTTTGTAGACTGGAGTTATACTCAAAAATCACTCATTCGCAGTGATTATTTACTTTGTTCACAGAAGATAAACCTTGTACTTCATAAAGAGAGTATAAGATGACTGACAGGAACATAAAAAATAATGTACACGATGTCCTAGATGAAAACCACTTTTATATTTGTTTTTTCAGTACGAAACAAAAGTATATCAAGGATAAAAAAAGTCAAGAAATAAGTTCGAAAATCTAAAATATTGAAAATGATGCAAAAATCTACAGGTCGTATAATAAAAAGTATATTAAATCAATGATGGCGTCATCAAAATTCTATTCTGAAAACAACTTTCCATTCCACGCATAATGATCACGTGTTACATTTACAAAATTGATGTATACTCTAAAAGGAAAAGGTTATTTTTCATGAATGAAACAGCAATCAGATAATCCTAAGTAAATACTTTTTATAAACGCGTATCGTTAATATTTAGTAAGTCGGGCAAAACGCAACCTCGTTCCAAGGCTTCTTCTTCTCTCTTGACACGTCGAGAGAGAAGAAGCCCTGGGAAAGAGGTTAGGCAAATCGTTCCGGTTTGGTAAAATATCCTATAGGTCGGGGTAATAAAAGTCGATATTGGTCACTGTGCCGAAAGTAGGTTACTTCTGGTTTTCCAATTAAGAAGTTACTTCAAAAACCTGTTCCCAGGGCTTCTTCTCTATTGACGTTTAAAGCTGTACGTCAAGAGAGAAGAAGCCCTGGGAACGAGGTTGTAGTTACTTGAGACTTTTTGGAGAGAGAGATTTTGAATATTAAAAATGGCGGAGAGATATTTTCTTAAACAATTCATTTAGTGACTCACCACCCAGCCGGCAAAAACCTGTTCAAAGTCAGTAAAATAACGTTAGAACAACGTTCAAAGAACGTTGTTCTAACGTT
>JAULBZ010006233.1:0-12573 GCA_032360805.1 Neoturris breviconis
AAGTCACCTGTGGAGGAGAGTAGTGAAATTTCAAATTATAGCCTAAAGCAATGCTCAAACATAAAGCAGTTTCTTCTTCACATGCAACTCTTTATTACTTAAATGGATACAAGCATGAAATAATGTTAAATAAAATACAATAATATATATAAAATATAATAGATATTTAATGTGTTAATATTATAAATAAAGTACAAACGTGATTTCTACTACCAATTAAAACATAAGTGTATATATATAATAAATATGAATAGTTTGTGTTATGGTATATATTTGACATCATATCTACATGTAGCATATACTGTAAAATATATTTAAAAAGACAAGATTTCTTTCAAATATTTAAAGAAGCATACAGCATAACTTTGTTCCTATTTTAGGTTATTCTCTATTTTTTGTGTATACATAACATAATGATGTATAAAGTGTGTATGCAAATCATATTTGCTTGGTTTTACTTTCACTCGGTTTGGACCGTACTTTTGATTGACAGTTACAGTAGTACTGTGAAAGCCTGAAGCTGTGCTTAAAAATCCATACTCCACAGTGATGATTTGCTCCTATCTCGAATACTGCACTACTGTATCAGCAATTGCTATAGAACCTCTGAACTTTGCATCTGAGTTTTCATGGGAATTACCTGAGTGAAATTATCACATTTGTTTTATAATATTGAAAATATTTTTGAAGTTTGACAAGATTGTGTTTGTGAGATTTGTGGCTCATTACTTTTCCAGTGGACAAAACCTTGTTCAAAGTCTGCAATAATGATGCTGGAACAGTATTGAAAATGTTGTTCAAGCATTTTTACTACAGTCTTTGAACAAATTTTTCCCCACTGGGTTGCTTTTACTTTAATCGTCAATAATGTTTATTTCAGGTTATGCATGTTACATTAGTATGAGCGCACTCATCGTTAGTATCATCATAGTTACCATTTTTACCTTGTGCATTTGGAAGTATATAAATTCAAGTATGCATAATATATATTTTATCTCATTATTTATTGTAACCTATATAACCAACTAACTAAAACCTATAATAACTTTCTAAAAAATCCTTACATACTATAATGTAATTAATTTGAATTTATTTATGGCACAGTGAGTATCAAGATATAATAAGAAGTTTGGGACAAGGTTTTAACATGGATGATAATACATAACATATTATATAATTGCTGGTTCTGTATGTTTCGTTTTTACAGCAATCTTGATCACAACAAACTCAGTGGAAGTTGAAACTTTTCCCCCTATTGCTGGTTTAATCAAATTAGCTACATAATTGATTACTCAAAGTATATGCAGTAGCCAGTTTCATTGTTTGAAATAAGAGCGAATAATCACTATAGAGGATTGATTTTTGAGCGTACCTGAACTAATGCTCAAAAATCCATCCTCTACAGTGATTATTTGCTCTTCAAACACTGGTTTCATACTGATGGAGTGAAAATGGAATGGAATGCTTATGTTAAAAATCATTTCTTTTTTTTTAGATGAAATCCGTAGAAAATATATAGCGGATGATTCTCAAAATGGCATTGGTAATTGCCAGAGGGACAATATTGAAGGTAAAAACATTGGTCACATGTGATCTGTTTTAACTATAGATATTGATGCATGACCCCTTGAAAGCCTGGCACTGTATCACTTACTCCAAAACAGTGATTATCTACCCTTACTTGACCATTGGACATACTGTATCACTTATCCTAACACAGTGATTATCTACCCTTACTTGACCATTGGATATCAGTGCACTAATATGATTGATTTCGTGTTTGTGTATAGTATTGAATATAAATCTTTTCTATAATAATGTTTAAAAAAAGTAAAATTATTTATTTACACCTGCATACCAAGTATCCTCAAAGTTTTATATTATTGTATTGCTAATGAAAAAACCGTTATTATTTATTTCATAACTAGCTCACCAAAATGAAATCAATGGAGTTGAAGATATAGAAGAAAAAGATCAAATATCTGGTACATTTTTTTTTTTGAAATTATGGGTAGCATCCCTATTAATGTAATGAATAAGAAAATAATAATTTTGTATATATTTGATTGTCACTTATTGCAATAATGCAATGTCAACAATAATTTATGCAATAATTTATGCCCCAATCAGTATTACTTGCAGAGATATTAACAATAAAGTACCTTACCATATAAGGACTACCAAACTATGATGTCATGTAAATAAACATGTAAATTAACGCATAAATTAACCAAAATTGATTTCTTCAAAGACCTTAAAAATTAAATATCTTGAGAACCGATAATGATTTTAACATGAAATAAAAAGCAATGTTATTTATTTTTTAAGCTCTTCAATATGAGCTCAACTTGTATTTTCACCTCGGGTTCCTTTTAAATCCTTATAAAAAGTTCCCTTTAAATCCTTTTAAAAGTAACAAAAATACAAATGGCAATAACTCATTTAATATTTATGCTATTGACTTGAAACTTCCAATGATGATTAATTACTTCAATATCGTTGATCTGACAACAAAATTATGTCGTCACAATTTCATGTCGTCATTTGGTGGTGTTATGGTGGGTTTTTTCGAAATTTTGGTATTTTTGCTAACTTTGGAACGTTATTCTGAGCAAACTAATTCCCCCCCTCCCTCTTGAGGTGCTGAATTAACCTCTCAAATAAATAGAGCAAATAACAAACTTTTTAATGGTTTTAGAAGCTGATGCATTACCAAAAAGTAGGCGTTCTTTTGTTTTAAACCGAAAGGTGCATTCTCCAAAATTAAAAAGATCTAAATCAGCAACAGACTGGCGTACTGAAGGAAACCACTCTTACAAGCGTGCTTGCAGTGATGGTCTTAGTCCTGTGTTGCAGGAACATCGCCTTACCACAGCTTTAGAATGTTATAAACAATCATTGGATGCTTGTGACAATGATGATGAAAAGAGTTCCATCTACAAGAATATATCTGTTGCATCGAGCAAACTTGCAGGTGTTTTATGTCAACAAAATCGTCGTCAAAAATGCTTTAAACAGGCATTAAAAAACTATATCTTAGCATCATCTACTTCTAGTAGCAAGCCACAAGAATGGATTGATGCACTTAATGCCTCTTTGCAGAAGACAATCAAAAATATTATTGATGACATCAGCTACTCAAATGATTGTAAATCAACAGCTGAAGATCTTCAATCATATTTGTCTATTGTTGTTCAGAATGCCGCACGTGCTCCATTTCTTCAACATCTTATTCAACTACGATTTGATATTGGAAGTGAGGCATTTCATCAAAAGAAATATGAAGTTTGCTTTCAAGAAATGTATGATTGCAAGCGTCTTCTCAATGACTTGAAATGTTGTAATGGGACGTTAGAACCTCATCAAGAGATTATGATGGAAGAAGTTGATATATTTATTACAGTTTCTGAATCCAATAACTATAGAGTTGCAGGTTGGAGTTTGATTCTTTTTTATAAGCCTTTTAGGGACTGTCAAATTAACCAATTCATGGCTAGTTCATTGATTTAACATTCTTTTGTGGAATTTGGTCATTTTAGTTTCTTTATTTCGACCATCATAAGGGAGCATCTCAAAAACCAACTTTTTTGTTAGGGTTGATTCAGCTAAGTTGAAAAATTTCAACAAAAATGAATCTGCACAGAAGTGTGTTAGGTCAATGAACTTGCAATGGATTGGTTTCTTTGGTACGAAGAACCAATTCACTGCAAGATCGTTGACTCGGTACTCTCCTCTGTAGATTTTATTTTTAAGATGCTCACTAAGCATTTCTCACAATATTTTTAACATGGTAGGTTTGGTAGATTTGATGAGATGGATTCAAACTCAAAATTGAAGCATGATCAATAAAGTAAAATATGTGAATAAAAGTGTTTTGTTATGGAGCTTATATTATATTGGTTTCTTTGATACAATTCACTACACTTCTCCGCAGATATTAACATGGATAGAATTAGCTTTTGCAGATAATGTTTCACCTAATGGAAATCAACTTTACTTTTGAAGTGGCTTCTTTCCAAATATTAACATTGATTTTGCACTCTTATTTCATTTAACCACAACACCCTTAATTAGGTGTGGGGAAATATGAAATAAAAAGAATTAATTGCATGCTTGTTGTTTTCATAGTATTTTCTTTCAGAATTGCCTCTGCTCACAGGGGTAGAAAATAAAAAGTGTATTGTTGTTGCCTGGGATATCCATACAAACAATAGTAATGTTCGATTACATTAGTAATGATATACTGTCTTTTTGTGCCATTAATCCCTTTTATTTTGTACCAGATTTAAATGACACAGGGTAGTAATAAATCAAGAAGGACTGCTACAGCCTACATAATTATCATTAATATGATATTTGTATTTTTATTTTAATAGGTGACAGGATATTAGCAAATCTTGTTAAACAGAAAGTACCGTTCACCAAAGATCGATTTGAATGTGTTATCATGCAATACCGAAAAGCTGCAGAGTATGCGAAAAATCAAAACATTATCGCACAAGCTACTGCATTGAGCTGTTTAGGACATGTTTATGATATTTTGAATTATAAACTTCAAGCAAAAAGTTATTACAAGGAGTGTTTAGATATTGTTAAAAATGTTGACAAAATCAAATATGAAAATGAAGGTATACAGAATGAGAAACTTTGGTTAGAAAGGATTCTTTTGTGTGTTTGCGCTATGCAAAAACTGTAATTAAAAAACACTCCTCCACAGGTGATGTCCAACCATTATCTTGAGGCTTAACTATGCTACAATTATTTTCTCAGTTTGCAATAGTTGAGGGTTAAAATAACTGCCGTTCAAAACTGTGGAGTTCAGCCATGTTGATTTCTTTCACCGTAAAGTTCTGTTTGGCTTCTATAGTGTGAAATACATATCCATATTGCTTTGTATTTGGACTGTATGGCCATTATAACAGTGCACACTCTGTGTACAGAGCTGGGCCTAAAGTAGTCTTATGCACTGTCTTCTTTTGTGATTGTTGTATATTTGATTCTATATAGATTGGTATCAAAATTGTATTGTCACATTGGAACGGTATCGTGACAGTATTATTGTTCAACCTAGTGAGAGATGGAAAATTACTAAAGAGAGGTATATTGGAGAGGTACGCGATAAAATCACAGAATTAGAATTGATTTCAAAGAAAGGTCATGTACCATTCCTTATGCATCTATACACGAAATATCCTCCAAAAACTCAAAATAATGTTTTTACGCTATTAGACGAAAATGAAAAAATAGATGAGAATAGTTTAAAAAAATTGTATAAAAAAGCTCGATTGCATTATCACTCTGATAAGGTTGATGTGCCACTTCATGGTGAAGAATGGAAAGTATTTTGTGAAGAAATATCGATTTTACTAAATGCAAAAGCAAGCTTATTAAATTGATCAAGCTGACATCACCTGGTGGATGAGTGTTATTGGTTATAGTTTTCAACTTCATTTTTAATTTTTTATATAAAACAAATTTAAATTTTTATAGTAATAATATTTTGTGCGGTGCTCAAATTTAAAGCAAATAATTTCTGTGAGGGAGTAATATTTCAGCATATCGTCAGGTTTTATACCCTGAAATTATTTGCCAAAAATCACTCCTCACACTTTTTTCGAGTGCTGAGTCTGTATTGTTTGTATCAGTGATAGTAAGATTACTGACTAATTTCTTCAGCTATCATTGTATTAACTTCATCTAAACTAAATATTCCGAAAAGTTAAACAATTATTTATTTTGTGTCAACTTTGAACAGTCAAGGCAATAGTATTATTCAAAATAGTATAACAAAATAGTAAATAAAAGAATGAAATAAATAAAAGGAAAGTTATCAATGAGCTAATGTCCAAGTGCTGTCATCAAAACAAGTTTAATTTATGTTCATTATGACTCTAACAACTGACGTCATTGCATTGGGATATCATTACACTACATTTGTATATAATGTACATTATATAATACTGTATATATATAATTCTTTTAGCACCATTGAAATTTATAATATTGATAATTTTATCCAGTAGAAACCAAAGGTCGAAATAACGGCCAATAGTATATGCATAGAAGGGTGATATGTCGACTTACAAGATTGTTGACTCTGTGCTCTTCTCCACAGATACTAATGGTTGTTATTTCGATCTCTGTTTTAAAATTGTTTCTGAGATTTTTTAAATTTTTGTAGTTTTGGTGACTTATGTTGTACTCCACCTATGACTCCATGTAGTTAAGGAGTGTTTAATAATTGGTAAAGAGAATTTAAATAGCTGGAAATATTAATACAAAATAATACAAGTAATACATACCATTAAGTTTTTAAATATCTGTGATAATAAACTTTGTTTGGTAAGTAATTGTTTTGGGCTAAAATGTAGTAAAATGGCTGGGGCTCAGATCTGGGACTTCCCTAACCATAAATCTAATCTCATAATGATACTACTGCTAGTACTGTTTACAAAATAAGGGGCGAAATATCGTCCCAAGTGCTATGACATCATAATTGATCACAAAAAAAATCTAATTTATTACTTATTATGATAAAAAACTGAAAACTTAATGAGACGAACTAATTGTGTTACTTGTAGCAATATTTCCAGCTATTTACTCATTTTACCAATTATTTAATCCTGCTTAACTATGTGGAGTAGCAGGCCTGGAGATTTGGCAGTGTCTTTTTGGCATATAATCAAACTTCTTAAGATTAATTTAGCTATAAAATGTTATGCCAACGAAAAATGATCATTCTCTCTGCATTAATCTTCAGTGACCATTAAGGCTGTTTTCCACTTCAGAACAGAAACAGAACGGAAAATGCATGTGTGATGTCAATTTCTACCAATGAAGTGTCTATAATTTCTTTCTACGTGTGCACATTTTCTGTTCCACGGAAAATTTCTAAAGTGGAAAACGGCCTTCACTAAAATACTTTGCAAATGGTTGGTTATGTTAATCATGTCATCCTTAAAAACTTCTGAAATCTCTAGGCTTGTATAGTATGTTAGGTAGAATTTGATGTTTATGTTTTCTAATTGTAATGAGATAGAGTTTTTGAAATAAGAGCAGATAGTCACTGTGGAGAAGAGCCTGAAGCAGTTTCAAAGTCATTGGTTTAAGAATAAAAACTGAAAAACAGGAAAGATTTCATGAACCTCCAACTATAATATGAAAATTACAGGGTTGATTGAAAATATTCTGAAAAGTCTCTTCTCCACAATGATGACAGACAGTTATTTCTACCCCTGAAATTAAGAGTGCAAGAAAATAAGCCATTGTGAAAAATTATCTAGCACTCAATGTTTATGATTATAATGAGCTTGTATATATATATAATGAAATGATCTAGAGAGAGTGCTAATAATATTTTATTTATTCAAGTTAAGGCCACAATTTTGATGTCTATAATTTCTTTCTATCCATGCGCATTTTTTGTTCCGTTTTTGTTCCGCTGAATATTTTCTGAAGTAGAAAATAGTCTTAAATCTGATTGTGTATAAACAAATAAGTGATTCTTTGTTAACCAAATAAATACCACCAATCAAAAATCTATATTAAAACTTCCTTTTATCTTATTCGTGCATACTAATTTCTGCACAGGATTTTGTGCGGAAGTTAGTACAGGTATTGCATTCATAATGATTTGCACAAAAATTAATGCCTAAGAAAATGTAAATTCTAAAAAGTATACCCCTTGCCTTGCATTTGCTATTCTAGCTAATACGAGTGTAATTATTTTTCACATGTGGCCATGAACAAAAAAACATGCGCATCATGGTAAATACATTAAAATTATTTTTACTTGTCGCGCGAAAATTAATAATGCATGAGAATTAGGATGAATAAGGCAGTCATTTTAGCATGATTGAAATTATTCATCTACCATGAGTCAATACTGTCCATAGAAAGAAGGGGCTTCTTAAAAGGGTCTCTGGTTGAATAGCAACACGTAAATGAAGAACTGCTGTATTACACAAGTGCAATTAAGTTCACTTTTGTTTTCTTTTTGTAAACAATGTGCAATAAATGCGAAAATTAATACACCTAAGGCAATTTTTTTTGATGGTGAATATTTTTTATGTTGTGATGAAAGCGATTGTCTAATTATTGTTTTGAATTTATGTTTTTATGTGTAATTGCAATTAATGTTGCACAAGTATTTTAAATTAACTTTGCGAAACATTGCACTCTTTCCAGTGTGCAAAAACATGTTCTAAATCAGCAGTAAGGCACTAGAACAACATAAAACGTTCTAGCGTCTTTACTGTGGACTACAAACAAGGTTTTGCCCTCTGGGTTGTAATACAACCTTTACACTTTACAAACCAAGTTTTGGTCAAGGTACCATGAATTGTCAATTTCTAAATGTTTTGTATACTTCGTCTGCTTTAGATTATTTATAAATATGAGTAGATTATCTCAATCAGTGACTTGTCGAGAAAAAGGGAATAAGTTTTACACTTCAGCATTAGCTGATGGAATTAGCGCATGTTTACAAAAGTCCCGCTTGAAAGAAGCTTTAGTGTGGTATGAGAAGGCTAAACGTAGCAGCACGAAACAAGAGGAAAAATGTTCAGCTGCTAAAAACATTGGAATGGCATCTAAAAAACTTGCCGTGTTGGTAAGTCAGAGAAATGAGTCAGTTAATGATCGGCATTATTACTTTAAAGAGGCTTTATCAAATTTTGATATAAGCTATCGTTTTGGATCGTGTAAATCTCACGAATGGTTGGATGGAATTTTGGTTAGTTACCAAGAAACGATCCAGGATGCAATCAACGATGTAAATTTATTAGATTTTGAACAAAAGATAAGGGCACTTGAAGATTATTCCCAATGTATTGTGAATGCAGCTAATCACCGTGGTGAATTACTTATTGAAATAGCACAGATGCGTTTTCATCATGGTATTTCAAGCTTACAAAAGGATAATTATAAAGTCTGTCTGTATCAGATGCATGAATGTTATCGACCAATTGAAGAAGCTCGAAAGTTTGGTAAAGATCAGCAGTACATTATGACAGAAGTGAAAATTATGGAACAAGATATTTTTGTTCATACATGTATTGCTGAGTCAGCACAAGCTAGACTAAAAGGTATTTATTGCATTATTATAGGAATGATTATCTTGCCATTTAGAGAAACTACAATTGGCCAAACTTCAGAAGGGTGTCCCGTCAACTAGCTTGCAATAGATGTGTTTCTTCAGTGCGATGGAACCAATCCATTGTAAGGTATTTGACGGAGCAATCTTATTTGTAAATTTTCTTTTTGAGATACGCTATCAAACGCAAATTTAATAGATTATTATTATCACATTAGGCTTTTTCATTTTCCTTTCATTGTCTGTTGAATGACTTACCTGTTGAATGGGCTTGTGTGTCCAAAGGTATTGGTAAAAAATACTCTAAGAACTTCTTAGGTATTGTAATGTTATATTCCTTTTAAAAAAAATAAGAGCAAAAGCAGTGCTCAAAAATCCCTCCTCCACAGTGATTATTTGCTTGTATTTCGAACAATGCCTACAGATATTTGCAATGATATATATTTATGTATCATTCACATACATTGCAGTATTGGGACCAATGAAGCTACCAAAATTATTTACAATCTTGAATTCTATGTCTAGATCTTATTTTAAGGATTTAAAATGATGTAATGAACTATTGCTAACTTTACCATTTAGTTTTTATGAAAGTATTTTTCTATGTAGAATGTATAATAAGCAGACATTTTAGCCTGAATATGTGCACAAAATTGGCTACTCCACAGTGATTATTTTGTTCTTATCTGAGCCCTGTACGTTAATCAATACAGGGGTTAAAATAACTGCCGGTCATCACTGTGGAGGAGAGATGTTTCAAAATATTTTCAAAAAACATTTTCAAATATATTTTAGCAAATCTCCCTTTTGCAGTGTTTCCATAAGGTATCAACTATATTTATCAGTTATGCCTGTAAAAACTTCTGAGTATAATAAAACCTTAGTGCATCGCTAATATGAAGAAGTACATGTAGTGATCCGCTTGATCCTGTTCTGAGTTCATGGTCAGCTTGTGTTGTTCTGCAAATTTATAATTGCAGACACTGACCTGGTTAGAAACTTCCTCTGGCTGGAAAACACATCGATATGTCTGGAAAACTTTCACACTTGAATCTTTTCTAATGTTTTGCGGGAATGAATCTTTTCTAATGAGCTTTTGTGGATAGTGCAGAAAGGCAATAGACACATTTTATAGCCCTTGTATACCCTTAGGGTACTTTTTGCAGTGAAATCTATTTTAAGTGCTTTGTGAGAACAAACTTTCACAGAAGAAATATTGCAGAATTTCAGCCATACTGTTCACAAAAGTTTCTTCTCTTGAATTATAACATATACATATTACATGACTACTCATTAAATATCCTTTACAGGAGATGCAATTCTTGAACAGTTATTGTTGGAAGAAGAAAATTTAAACATGGATATGGTTTGGAAAGTTGTTGATCTATACAAAGAAGCCATCATTCTCACAAGGGAAAATGATATGGAAGTTGAAGCAATAGCTTTAAGTCGACTTGGCAATGTAAATGATAAAGTTTTGAAGGATAAAATCAAAGCAAAAGGCTACTTTCGACGTGCAATTCAATTGGCAATGTCATTGCATCCAAGAACTTTTGATTCTGAAGGTATCACATCATTTCAGCTTTTATTCTGTATCTTAATTTTTGTGTGGATTTAATTTTGCGGACCCAAGATCTCTCATTTAATTTTGCGTGCATTGCTATTTAGAAAATTCTACGCGAATTAATTTTCATGGACGATTAGATTTGAAATATTTTGTGAAGATTAAATTTTACGAATGCAACATAATTCGATGGGAAAAATTGTCTTCATTTATGTATTTAGCACAAAATAAAGCTTTTTTACAACTCTAATGGGTCAAAGGCGTTCCCTGTCATTGTGAAAAAAATAGAGAAAAATCACTGTTATTAATTTTATCTATTTTGCTGTTGTTTTTTGTGTCGTCTTTTCAAATAGGTTAAATTTTGCAGAGGGGACGGATTTGAAAAAAATTGTGTGAATCGTATTTTAATTTATTTTGTTTTGTTTCTTTTACTTATTTATTTTATTTATTTATATATTTATTTTATGTATTTTCTTTTGTTCTTTCTCATCTATGTATTTGCAATTTTATTTTTGATCAGATTGGTTCAAAACTTGTCACAATGTACTCGAGCGTTACCAGAAAGAAGTCATGCAACATGAAAGTGATGTGTGGAATAAAGAAAGGATCAAGTATATTGAACAACTTAAAGAAGAATTAAAATTAATCAAGGAAGCTGCTGAAGAGAGCGATGGAGATTTATTACATCATATTTACACAACGCATCCACCTAAAGGTAAAGATTGTTCACTGGGTGAAGTACCAGAAAAAGGCGACTGTAATTATCACAGTGAAATGAAGCCATTATTCCGCAAAGCGGTCATTCATTATCATCCGGATAAAGCAGATGCTGAAAAAGATGGAAAGACATGGAAAGTATTATGTGAAGAAATATCAAAATATTTAACTCAAAAGTATGAAGGTTATAAGTAAGGGGCCGTCTCAAAAATAAACTCTACAGAGGAGAGTACTGAGTCAATGATCTTGCAATGGATTGATTTCTTCGTACCGAAGAAACCAATCCATTACAAGCTCATTGACCTAACACGCTTCTGCACAGATTCATTTTTACAAAACTTTGCCAATTTTAGTTTAGTTAACCCTAACAAAAAAATTGGTTTTAGAGCGAAATTTTGAGATGGTCCCTAAATGAATGCGCCTACAGATCTTGTTACCCTGTCACTGCACCAGGCGTATGTGAAAGCAACAGTAGGATAGATTGATTGATTTGCAGTGGTATTGTAATTTGCATATTAGAGGTTAAAATAACTGCCAGTCATAATAACAGTTCAGGAGAGTTTTTTGGAATATTTCCAGCCAATTTGGCTGAAAATATTCTTAAAAATCTCATCCACAGTGATGATTGGCATTTACTTTAACCTCTGCATATATATGTCATAACATCACATAATTTTCTAAGCTTCTTTTGTAGCTCAACACAGCGTGAAAGACTACCGAATATGGACCCATATAGCTCCGTATAAGGATTGTATATTGCCATATATGGTAATACACACTCCGTATACGGAATTATTTGGGTCCATATTTGGTAGTCTTTTGTGTTACTTAACATTTCCTGTTACCACATGATGTCCGGTCAGTATCGAAATGACGCCGTATTAATATTTAGACGTGTAGTCAGTCGATGTCGAAACAACCTTAAGTTAAACGTTGAAGACGTTGTTTCGACGCCCTGTGAACATGATGTGCATGTATGCAGGAGTTAAGGGGTTAAAATAACAGATGGTTATCACTGTGGAGGAGAGATATTTCAAAATATTTTTGACCAGTTGAAAATATTCTAAAAAATCTCTCCTCCACGGTGATGGCCGGGAGTTATTTTAACCCTTTAAGGCCGCTTTCCATTCGGAGATATTTACTGCTCGGGCGGGAAAATACCGCGCGGAATTTATTTCGAGCATGCGTATTTGTGAAT
>JAULBZ010006234.1:0-12572 GCA_032360805.1 Neoturris breviconis
ATTTCATGAAATCTTTCTCGCAAAAATAGCTGCTGACTTTGCAAACAATTCTTCAAGAATGCTTAGAATAAGAACTATTAATCATTGTGGCAGAGAGGTTATTGAGCATAGCTTCAGGCTTAAAATAATTTTTCCACTGTGATCATTAGCCCTTATTTATATCACTGTACAATACCTTTAATGAACCACGTTTAGCATAATAGCTTTCTACCATTGATTCGCCAACGTCTGTACCATTATGGAATTTAACAATACTTTCAATATCACCAAATGGTAAAGTTTTTATGAGAGTTTCTTTATCCCATATGGCTTCTTCAACATTAGGTATATCAATATAATAAGGAAGGTTTATTGAAGGTGTTCTAGCACCATGACGAAATATAAACTGTACATGATCTAAGACAAGTTCTTTTTCAGCAGCATTCACTAAATAACTTGGTGTACGGTTCCAACAGCTGTAAGATAAATAACCACCAAGGGAAACAGCAGGTATAGTAACAGCAACTATTTTGAACATTTTAGCTATAATGTCAATGACAGGTACAAATAATCTATACCTACTATAATTACAATAATGTGTGGCAGGATAGCAATAGTAAACAAATAATTTTAGATTAGAAAAAAAGGATAATAATGTTTTTATATAGTTACTTGTATTTGCATGCATGAAGCATAAAATAACACTGTTTTTAATAGTCATATAAAATATACAGTACATATATCCACTTATACATTTCATGTTATCTGTTTCAACACGTCTCTCGTAGTTTATATTTTTAGCACAAATTCTTGTGAATTTTATAGAACACAAGCACTCTCGTAAGCAGAGGTGACTATATGACATCAATAAATAGCAAAACAGTAGAATCAGGCAAATACAAGCAAATTTGATTTTTTTTTTTTTGAATTTTCTGGAAAACTTAGTTTTCTTTTATACGAATTCAATGAAAACTTTGTCCTAGCGAACAAAAACTTGTTCAACGTAGCAGTAAAGACACTACAATCAAAGTCATAAATATGGCAGAATTTGTGAGTTTAGAAGAGCAATATATACCAGAAGTAAAGCAAAATTGTCGAAAACGATCACAACAAGTCCCAAGAAATTTATCTCAGAGATTTATCAAGTAGACCTAAAACTTTATTTGGTGGGCTAAAAGTCAAACAATTTTAAAGTCAACGATCTATTATTTTTGTAAACTTTTAATTGAATGTGGTCAAAACCTCATAGAAAATAAAAAGGTCAAATAAGTCCATATATGACTGTGGTCAAAGTCTCATAGTGTATTCAAAGAAATTCTAAGCCACCTATTTATTATTTTGGTTAACTTTTAACTGAACTTTTGAGTGAATGTGGTCAAAACACATAGAATTCAAATATTAAAATCCTTGCAAGTTTCCACTTTCGATCCTGAGTTTATTGATAAAAAATTGCCAGCGGTCTTGTTATATTTCCTAAAATGCTGATAATATATTTCAAGATGATATAAACTTTTTTAGTCCATTGGATCAATCAATTCAATTCCATTTTTGCCCGATACTCAGCTCTGAGTGGCAAAACAAAAAATGTCTTGCAAGTCCTTTTCCGAAATATGGTCTTGATGGCTGGTACCTAATTTCAACATGGTAGCACTTCAAGAGCACGATCTAATAAAAACGTAAGGTGTCGATAAGTGACAGCAATAGCCCAAGCATACTTGTTTAGGGTAAATACACCTGAAATACTTTTTTGCAGGACAGGCATTATAATTATTAGACAATTATTATTAATAATAATAAAGAGTCTTTTAAAACATGTGGTTTCTTTTTCAATATTTTTAATACAAATATAAGAATAATAGATTCAAACACCCCATAAAGGAATGGTGTCTATAACCTATAAGCATTAAAAAATCCTTTGAATAAAAATACAACATAGAAAACACCCGAAATACCATAGAAGAACATTTCCTTTTGTTTTTTAATTTATTGTTTATCGCTAATTAAAATTTCAGAAGTATTGATTACAGAAAACAAGGAAAATCTTGTTTTCATATTTTCAAAATAAGACTTATATAAGATTTATAATAATTTAGACACACATTTCTTTCCATTGAAAAATTTCAAAATGCAAAACAAAAGTTTAAAAAAGCTTCAAAAGTACTTATTCCATATAAAAATAATTGAAGATGCTTCAACAAAATACAAAATGGGAGATTTTCATAACACCGTAAAGGTTAAAGTCTTACAGAAATATAGAAAAATAAGTTTCAAAAATATTCTACAATATTATTAAATTATGTGACACCAATATTATAGGCACAGTTAAGTAATCATTTTGTTCTAAAACGAATATGAACAAAAGATAATGCGCAAAAATATGGGTAGTAGTCTAAATGCGTATTTTGAAATCTTCACCAGCTAGTCTATTGTAGGCTATGTATTTAAGATCTCATGAAGATGCCATGAAGCTTATTATCAAGCTGTTAAAGAAGGTTCAATCCACACACCACTACTTAAAAGGTAGAACCCCACACCACTAACTTGAAGGGTGGAACCCCAACAATAATAGGCTTGAGATAAATGACATAAATTAGTCATTTTAATATAAAACTAATGTAATAGAAAATTTTGTGCAAGTTTATAAATATGAAATTGTGACTAAAATTTCTAACTACTTGCCCGTGCAAAAAAACTGTTTGCCCACGAAAAGCAACATTATTCTCAACACTAACATATCCGGAGCAAAATTTAATTTTATTACGTTTTAATCATCTCACACTTCAGGATAGAATATATGTTTGCCACAACGGCCAAATATCCCTTCTTCTTTACAGATGCTAATAAACTTTCACTGTGCTTCGAATATACTATTGAAAGAAAACATTTGCAATAAAATGGAATCTGTTTATAAACCATTTTAAAAGCATTTATTGTGCAAATTGCCGCACGACTGTCGTAGAGATAGAGAATGTTTCTATCTCCATAACATATGTTGTGTGACCGTAAAATCATCGTACGATATAGCATTTGTTGCACAATGGATTTCTAAAATGACAATGGTGCAACTGTTGCACAACAAATATGGTTATTGGAAACCAGATTTAATGAAAACACCATGGAAAAATAACACTGAAGTAAATTCGAATTATTCACTTTGTTGTATTAGGTGGTTAAGATCATGGCAACAGGGATTAAAATAAACAGTCAGCAAAAACAATTGAATTAAATGATTATTGATTTCAAACTCTTCTTTAAAGATACTGTTTTTTTTGCTTCACCTCTGCCTCATATGTATGATAAGCATTATTTTATAAAACTATTCATGAAAAGTATCACACTACGTATATTTAATGGGAAATGGTTCACACAATTTTTTTTTTATATAAGCAACTACTTTAAAAGCAACATTACTGAGATTTCTCTAAACATGAAAACCAATGGGCAAAAATGAGTTTGAACAAGTTTTCACCCAATTGTTTTTTTATTTTTTAATAAAAGCTTTAGTTCTGACCAAAATCTTGAGTTGCTTATAAAAAGAAGATAATGAACGGGAGTCCACTTTTTTGTGGAAAGATCTATATATAATTTACTTAAATAATGAAAATAATTAATTACAAAAATAACATTTTCCAAATTAAATTGATAATTCATCACACGTTTGGTCGAGTACACGAAAAGCTATTTGAAATTCACATAAGGCATATGAATGACAACCAGATGACAAAAAATCTGCCATTAAATCCGATATAAATATTATTTCAACAAATAACTTTGCCACATCAGATGGTGACATCTTTAGTAATATAAGCACCACAAGTGGTAATAAATCTTCAGCAGTTACTGCTATTTTTGATCGATCAACTGATTCTTGATCTTGTCCTCTCATTCTTAACTCTTCTACTTTACAAGCAATAAATCTCAATGCACTTGTTAAACATTGCATTTTCTTCAACGGACTTGAGTTACTAAATATATTTCTGATTGACGACAAAGCTGGTCCAAAATGAATGTCAAATGAATCTTTCTCTTCAGCTTGCTTCGGAATGGTTGGAATAACAATTGGAACATTCTTTTTCTTGATAACATCTATAGATGATGTGCTGTTGAATTTGCGTAAGCATCCAAAACCTCTCTTTGGGATTTGATCATCTTCTCCATTTTGTTCATCATGTAAATATCTACTCATTGCATTAGAATCAAAGTGTGGTTTTTCTTTGTCAACTCGATCAGACATTTGATTTTTCAACATTTGTGTATTATGTCCTATTAATTCAACACTAGTAACAGTAACATCTGTGAGAGAGTTATTCAATGAGCGAGATAAAACTTTAAATTTACTAGATTGAAGACCAGCAGTAATTTTTTGCACATTTCTTTCGTTATTTCGACCAAAGTACAAGTAACCATCGTGCTCGGAGTCAGTGCAATAATCCTCAGATTCATAGTCAGAATTTTCATCATCGCCATATTCTCGTGTTGATTGGATATCACCTTCATTTTCACTATCTTCTTCAGATTCTTCAATTTGACTGATGACTTCGACTTCGGGCTCAAATAATTGTAACCACCATTCATCTCTCATTTGAAGACCCAACTTACAAATGTTTACCTCCTTCAAACTTGTAATTCTTTTTTCTAAAATTTGCATTGACTTACCATGCACGACACGATAAACTAGTATTAAATCTCGACCAATTCGATTGAAAAAACATTTCTCATAACATAGTCGAACTTTTCGTAGAAACATGACATAGTTGGAATGGAAATGTTCAGACAGGAATTCTGTCATTAGGCCCAAATGCGCAAGTATTAAACTTCGTTGATCTTCTATGAATGCCTTATTTAATCCCAGATCAACTTCGCTGATGACATAAAAATCATCAAAACTTGTCATAAATCTTGATGAGCCACTAGTGATATTATCAACAGAACGCAGTACCTTTCTATAACTTACATCAAGGGTCTGACAAAAGTTTACAAAGGTAAGGCCAACAGGATGCTCTTTGTTATGAACAATCATTGATAGTTGTTGACTAAGTGTTTGCCATTCAGGGTGTGCTTTTTCACCATCCATAACTATAATAATAAAATGTTATGAAAATAACATGATGTCAAATGTCATAATGGTATGACTGATGGCCCAGGGCTCGAAATAACAGCCGGTCATCACTGTGGAGGAGAGATTTTTTCAGAATATTTTCAGCCAACTTGGCTGAAAATATTCTAAAAAAATCTCTCCTCCACAGTGATGACCGGCTGTTATTTCGAGCCCTGAACCTTAGATCTTCTATATCTTGCTTTGTTTAAAATAACACTCTAAGGAATAACAACATACTATTAAATTCAAATGTTCCTGTCCCTGTAGCATCATTTCCTCTGCGTGACTCGTCATAAACACGTTTATCACATGTGACATCAAATGAATACATCAAGGTTGGTTCACAAACATGATGTTCTAAATAAAATTAAGTAACAGCTAAGTTGCAAATAATTTACACTGCAAAGGACAGTTTCCACTTCTCAAGTTGGTTATGCAAACTGGTCGCGAAAAAAAGCAAATGAGCATGGGAGAATGCAAGTTTATAAGATTTCTGCAATAGCAAAAATAATCTCTTTGTTCCGACACAACCAAAAATTATGAGCTGTCTCCAGGCATAGAACGTATAGCTTTTAGATGAATCAGTCTTGTACGGAGTCATCTCCTCTGCAATCAGAGGGAGAAACGAGGAACAGAACCTGTAGCTTTTTAACTATTTCTAAAAAATAATCTGATTCGTCAACCCCGTTCCCAGGACTTCTTTCCACTTTTTGGAGATTTATTAATGCTGTACAGCCGTCTTTGCATAGGAGAGCGGAACCATCCCATAGTACAGGTTTTAGTCGAATCAATTTCAGTCTTGTATAGAGCTGTCTCATAATAATAATCATAAGTTCCCACTTATTATGTTCAAATCAAAACCTCAACAAAAGTAAACTTCTATTTAGGGTAGAATTTTAACTTTGAGGAAAAAATAACAATAACTATTCTTTGTAGCACATCTTCTTGTAGTTTTATGTGTTGCAATTAAAAAATACTTAATTATGGATCGCTCCAAACGTTATTATATTTGTAATATTTCAGAGGTAATAAACACCTCTGTCATTCTTTGGAATGGATTCCATTACTTTGTTGTTCACCGATGTCATAATGGTCTTCAAAATGAGGTAGTGACGTACTGGCCATCATCTTGGTTGAGACTATCATTGTGTGGGTCAGTGTGATGGAACTGGATCTCAATAGCGGGAGAAGTTATTGGGATCAGTTTCCAATGCTTTTTCAATATTTCAGACTTATTCCGTTGGGTTTTTTCAGTAGTGTCACGATGTTGCATGATTAAGGAAGACACTTTCCAACATATTATAATTAAATAATTATCCGGTCGATACATAACTACCTCATTTTGTAGACCATTACTGCATTGCGTCAGTGAACACCAATATAATGGTATCTATTCCAAATAACGTTAACATTTTTGAACGGTCTGACGATGAAGGTGTCCATTACCTCCGAAATATTACAAATATAATAAAGTTTGGAATGATCCATAAAAATATGTTTCTTACAATACATAAAAACTCCAAGAAGATGTCATATAAAGAATAGTTATTATTAGTTATCGTTATCTTTAAGTGGGCACTAAGCTTTAGCAAACCTAGCAAAGTTCGAGAACGACAGTCTGGAGAACGGAAATGTTTAAAAGGCAGAAGAAATCTTTCAGACATGCTAGTGCTTCTTGTTTTGCCTTGATTACATAATAAAATTGTGCAACTAGCTCACAGAAGTTCGACCAAGTTAAAGTTTGACTGGCTTTGCATTAACAAATTAAAAAGCCGTATTTGCAAATATTGTGCAATATTGAATTGTAAAATGATAGAAATGAATAGAACGAGGAGATGATAATTATGTCAACAAACAGCATAGAATAGGGTTAATAGCACAATGCACTGCTCATTTGCGCAACAAGTTTGCATGACCAACTTAAGAAGTAGAAACCAGTCTAAATATCTTACAAAACAATGAATCAATTATCCTACAGAACTACTCTTGATGTAATAATTAACAGAAAAAAAAATTAACAATGTTTTCTACAGAGCTATCTATGATGCAGCATGCAACATTGACTGAAAGTTGCATTCATGTTGCATTCGTTTGACATAGATGTTGTGAGGCTATGCAACATATTGTATCAATCACGCAACAAAATGAATAATATTCATGGGCGATGAAACATGTTGCAACTTGTTTTTATTTGTGCGGCCATTTCAAAATGTCATGCAATATTTTTGTAATTATCAAACATTTTGTATTCAAAATTATTTAGAACATATTTATTCTTTTGGAATATTGTTATCAGTTCACAACATCAACATAAAAGAAAGAAAACACTGTTGCATTGAATGTTCCATGTATTATGTCAAACGAATGCAAGATGAAGCTATTTTCAAATATAACACCTCCACAGTGATATTGGTGTTATTTCGACCAGTGTGCAGTATTCTGTAGAACAACAACTGAATATGCTGTCGTCAGAATTATAATTTTACCTTTTTCATGATCCCGCACAGCCTTCTCTTGTGATCCTACGAAAAAGAACCAAGAACAAATTGGTAGTATACTTTATTTTGTTAAAAGAAAGGCTTGTAAAATTTACATGTAGCTTAACCCTATTTCAACTGGGTGGGTGTGTGGTGGGGATTCCGCCCCTCCCCCTCTCCTGTCTCATTTTTTAATAACGTCTGAACCACTAAAGCAATAGTATTGAAAATTTGTAACATTTTCCAACTATCTATAAGACACAAATTGTCAAAATTTCAACTTTATTGCGGATTAAAAAATATAGTCATAAGCTGAGACCACCTATTTCTACTGTGGGAAATCCCATATAAATCAACGATTCACACTTATAACATGAAACTTAGTCAAGTTACATAAAATCTCAAAAGATTTCTGAAAGTTTTTGTCACATGACTAACCCGGTTTCCCAGTTTTTTCTAGAATTTTGGCCAAAAAGCCCGATTGAAATATGGTTAAATGAACAGGCATAATTCAAATTTCTTCATTTGGGAAAGTTCAGTGTTTAAAATCTTAATATACTACACCAGGCATTTGGTTTGGTGATGAATTTAAGCTATGAATTTTGGATTCCTTTAACCCTATATCTACCAGGCCTTTGAGGGGCTTCGTATCAACAGGGAGGGAGGGGCTATTAGAGACCTCTCCCCCCTCCATAATTTCTGAAGGATTCATGGTTGAGCTTTCAAACTATGCACTATAGTCCATTATAAATTGTACATTATAACATTAAAATTTGTTTGCTGGCGTTAGTATTTGTATTGATGATGTCATTAGCTGATGCAGTGTTTAAAATAAGAGCATATAATCACTGTGGAGGTTCTCACGATTCCTCACAAAGATTAATATTTTTCAAGAGAATAGCTACCATACCTTCACAGATTCGTTTTACGAGAGTATTAATATAGTTAGCAATTACTGAGTAATCTTTTACAACATATATTGATTGATTCCCTTTACGCCCACTAGCAACTTTTTCTAGTTCTTCAAATGACGTGTCGTTACCAAGGCCAACAGCTATTACATGAGCACCATTGTGTTTCAATGGTTCAGATGCTATCCCCAAATCTGCAGAACCTAAAGAATCAAAAGGAAGGTATCAAACGTAGCCCGCCAAACCGTGAATGTCAAACCTATGTATGGTATGCTGGTACCAAATGGTAGCACTTCAGCAACAAGGTCTAATAAAAAACATCAAGACACACATCAGTCAATCCATACAAAAAGAGAAACATTCACTACAACTTATTTTGCTATTCAATATATACTCTATATCATACTATATATTCTTACTTTCCTAACATATAAAATTGTGTTGTAAATATTCTTATAGCACATGATTTAGTTAACTCACTCCATTAAAAGCTGAAACTGTAGACTGCAGTTGATCTGAATCAGTGAGAGCTATGAGAGGGTATGAGAAAATAATGATCTATACTATACATCAACTTCTTACTTTCTTGTATGTACAAAAATCAATAAGTCAGTAAATAGACTTGGTAAATTCCAAAATCCATTTATCACAACAAATAAATTTAGCCTTAAGATAAAATATATGTGGAAATCGAGAATATACAAGAGCACATAAATAGTCTCTTGATAAATAGATAAGAGCCCACAGAAGCAGCTTTTAGTTACTTACCAACATCTGACTGACCATCAGTCATCAAAACAACAACATCAGGTATATTTTCCCGGTCTCCATGATGTGGTGTTAAAACTTCATTATGGACAAATTCTAATGCTAGATCAATTCTTGTGCTTTCTAATAATGGCTTCATTGACCCTAAAAGAACAAAATAAGTATAATCAGTATTCTCATCTTATCATGTGTCGTTTGAAGTAGGTAATAAACAAATCTCATTGATGAATAAACCACCCTCTGTAAAGAATAAACCGAGGATTTTATAAGGTCCACAGGTGCTTATTATTAACTATATGCTAACTTAAAACACGTTTTATATACTTACTAATTATCATGTCTACATCTTCTTTATATATACCATATTTTAAAGCAAGTTCATTACGTGGTGTTGAAGAGTAGATTACAATACCAACATGCGCTCCATTTTTAGAAATATCAAAACCAGCAACTACTTTTCGTAAGAATGTTTTAACATCCTCCCAATAATTTACTATACTATTTGAACCATCAACCACAAAAACAATATCAATTGCACGTACACAACGATATGGTCCACTAGTTGTACCAAGAGTAGTACTCATTGTAACTGGAGATGTGGTAGTATTGGCAACTGTGCTACTTGGAGGAGGCTTTGTAGTAGTAGCAGGAGTGGTTCCTGTATCATGACCAACACCAGGAGGAACATTGATAACTGTATCTATATAAATTATGTTTTTAAAATAATAAAATACAAGAATTATTCAACCCTAAATGCAAACCATTATCAAACTACAAATGTCAACCCTACATACTCTTCTTTTAATGCAACTTGACATTTGCTCTTCTGCAAATAAGTTTCTCATTTCTTCCAGTTGATTTCTATTTTCTCTAGTTTTATTGAAGTATTTTCAAATATTTGGAGACAGACTTTAAATGTAATAACTTACAAATATATTACCATCATCTAAATTTTCAAAAAGTGCACGCTGAAATCTTCAAACAATATATATCTCGAAATTATCTATTCTTAGGTGAATATTTTCCACAGATGCACTTACCTGGACATAGAGCTTTTGCAATACTAGCCATCATGGCCTTAGCTTCTGCATAATCTGTAAAATTAAATACGTATTCAGGTTTTGAAGCGTATGCATTTATAAAAGTTGCATCTATATTACCAACACCAACAGATATCACTTGAACACCTATAAATAAAAAATAGAAGTGTTTTAAAAATATTGAAATTTGTTGGCTTTATCCTTAAAAAACTTATTTTAAATTTATTTTTCAAATTTTAAGGAAAAGTAATTACCCACATAAGATAATTTGGGACAACTCTGTAACAATTAGCAACTTATAGATTAGATAAGGAGTTTGACACTTGATACCAAGCCTCAATATAACGGTCACCAGTTTAATTATTAACACTGGAATCGTCATTATTGAAGTAGCACAAGTGGTGTGATCTAAAAATGAGGTAATGGGATCTGGCCACAACTTACCCTAGCATATTTGGATGCTTTGTGAAAGACTTTTGCAGATTTTAGCTCCAAATTGACAGCGAAAGTATCTTCCATTGAAAGTTTCAAGCCGTGAATATTTTTTCTCTGGAAGTATACTTGATATAAATTGCGAAAAAATTATTACCTTTGTCTTTGATTAGTTTTAACGCTTCAAGTGAATTACCATCAAGGGTTTCTCTTTCTCTTCCATCAGTCATAATAATCATATACTTGTCCTTATCAGCTCGCATACCATTTTTTTCGGACCACATGTTGGTATTGGCTAGTTCCATGGCCCGAATTGTAAATGTTGAACCTAATGTATAAAACATCTTAAAATGTATTTAAATCATATATACACCACATCAAATCAGGAAGTGTAACAAATGCTGCCCTCTAATAATCGCCACCCTCTAACAAATACCACCCTTCAAATAAATGATTATTTGCACCAAGGCAACATTTGTTAGAAAAGTTATATGCTATAGAATCCATTACTTTAATGTCTAATGAGGTTTTTAATTTATCATATGAAATTAAAAATGTTAGGGTAAACTGCACTCAATTGCACATTTTTAAACACAAAACTAGGCATTGAAATAAAAGCCACCCTCTTTTAAATGCTTTCCACTAATAAAGCCACACCTTTTAGCACACCAACGTGTTTATTTGAGGAACTTATTTCTTTATAATCTTCTCAAATGTGTAGCTTCTACTTTTAAGCTTTAAATATTACGTTCCAACTTTTGGGCGCTGGTACTGATTTCTTCGTCACGAAGATTATGCAAATATTTATTTTGGGATGAAGGTAATAAATTGTTTAATAATTTACCTCTTACAAAATCGGAACGTTCAGGATCAGGTTGTATCACATCATTTAAATAAGTATGTTGTGCTTCTTTATCACCAGACTTTATCTGCCCAACAACAGAGTTACTAAACCACTGGTTCGAGATGTTTCCTCCAGGTTGTGTACTAAATGGGATAAATGCAAAATGTGTATTTGATGCTGATATATCAAATGTCATAGCAGTTCCCATAACAAAATCTTTCATATTCTGAATATCTTCTTCTTTATTAATACTTCCGGAGTAATCAACAAGATAACCAAGATCAATTATTGCATTGCATGCTATAAATATATAATAAAATAGTGTCATAACAAAGGCTATTGTCATAACAAAGGCTATGCCTGTATTAAAAAGGGCACTTCACAATTTCCCTATAAAAGAAAATTATTCTAAATAATGAAAATTTGAGGGAGAGTGTTGGTTGTAAAAACTCAATAGTTTGAAGTGAAGGGGGCACATGTTGAAAAATAGATTACTGTTTTGATATTATTTAGATGGGAAACAATTGCTAAGGTCCTTTCAACCTATATCTCTTCGCCAATGTTGTGAACACCAATTTGTAATGATATTCAAATCAAATTCACCTATAGTAGGAGGGGAGGCACCTATTAGATAGGGTGCTTACAAGAGGCTGAGTGCTTATCAGAGGTTTTGCTGTAACCAAAACATTCATCTGCTCCTCTACAGGTGATGTTCAGTAGTTATTTTCAGGCCTGATTATGTGTGTCCTTGTTAAAAACAGGCTTGATTATGTGCGTCCTTGTTAAAAACAGGCTTGATTATGTGCGTCCTTGTTAAAAATAAACTGATAGTTTACTATTTGTAACATAATTATTAAAAAACTATTTACGTGTTGGGCATGGTCCAGCGTTACAACCACTAGTTTCTTCAGCAGCAGATGCTGGAACACATAATCCTTCACCAGGTTTACCACCTTGACATTTTCGTGTTCGTTCTCTAGTACCATCACCACAGCTTACTGAACATGTTGTCCAATTACCCCA
>JAULBZ010006235.1:0-12571 GCA_032360805.1 Neoturris breviconis
TCCGACCAATATACCAATACACTCCATGCATGTAGTTTTCTATTCTGGATATTGTTAGGAAGATGTGAAAAGAAGTCTTTAGTCCGTGGAAGTACTTTTGAAATTAGAATGTGTAAATATATTATTCGCTTTAAGTAAGTGATCATCATTCACAATTAAATGGGATTTTTCTGATTTTGGAAAATAACCATATTATGGACCAATATTAGAGTGACTAGCCTAGTAACCCTTGATCTTACGAATCTGTCCTGTTACAGTAAAAGCGTCTGCAAATGCGACATGTTTTATAGTGTTATTATTTGAATTAATGTAATCAAGTTGAAGCGTCATCCCTATTGCATAAGTTACCATTGCGGTAGGATCACTCTGAGTGGTTTCTTCTCTTGATAATATTTATTTGCCTCCGATGATAAATAAATGCGTTAAAATATTTTCTAATAAATATTGCGATAATAGGGCATAAAATAGAGATATTGAGAATCATAGTTTTTCGATTGATGGAATTGAAAGCATTTTTTGCGTCTATTAATAAAAAAGCTTTTGATTGGTTGTCCTTGAAAATATCATGCATAACACGGGTAGATGCTTCAGCACCTGCAAATAGCTGAAAGGGTCCTACAGATTTCATAACATCGCTCTTTGAGATGCGCATGATAGCTTTAACAGCAATTTTTCGTAGAAGTTCACTAACTCTACGGGCGCAAACCAGGATTTTTGTTCAGAGGTATCATTCGGCCTGCGATAAATGCTTTAAGGGATATTGTGTTCTTTAAATCGCATGATAATTCCTCTAAGCATAATCTTTTTGTCATTTCAACTAGGGCACGTAGATCTATATTCGTACCAAATACTGAAGAGAAAAGAATTCGATTATAAATTCCGCATTCCCGACATTCCAATGTCTAAGCTGACCAATCAAAACGCTAGCAACTTAAGTGGTTATGTCATTTCGCAAATTTTATAGGGCGTGAAAAATAAAATTGTTTAAAGAACGCCGTAAGACGAAAAAACACAAACGGACTCCTGCAAAACCTTTTGTATATCTCCGAAGCCAGTGCTGAATGAAAACGAAGATGTTAAGTACCAAAGTTCTCTATTTATTATATTCTCTAGCCCACAAAAACATACTGTTAAAACGTTTTGGTGTGTTAAAATATCCGCGTATAAATCCAGATGGTTTCTACACTTTTTTAATTAGATTTTTAAAAGATTCGTTTTCGTCTTCATAAAACAACCCACCATCAATAAGTGAAAACAATTCATCAAGATCATCTCCACTGTAAAAATACCTTGACACTGCCATGTTTTTAAGAATGTGTGCACATTGACTGGACCCTCGATTATAATTTCAAATTCATTTCAGAGAACAATTGAAAACCATCATTCTTGTATGTTTTTTCCAAATATTTTAAAACAGATACTTTCTCCGTCTTCACTATCACATCACATACGTACACATACGATTGAAATTGAAAAACGTTTACGTGCGACAAATTGAAGTTCATAAATTATGTTCTACAGCTTCTTCTTTGTGTAAATGAAAGTTTGCATGTAAGGTATTAATTCTAAAAAGTTATTGTGAGTTTTGCTAGGAAACGCGCCATATTTGTTTTGACTTTGCGTTGCTTTGATCACGTGATAATAATATTTACCATTAAGCAAATGTTTGTTTAATGTTGCAAGAACATTTTGTTTGCATTAGCCAGTGAAGCGAATAAATCGGTACGATAGGTTCAATATGAGCTGAGAAGCAATTTATTTTTGTTTTCTTTACAAAATTTCACACTTCATTGAATCGCACAGCTTAAAAAAAACACACATAATAGATTGTACAAAATCAAGCAGATATTAACACAATTAATCATTCGTTGTATAAAAGCAATGGCTAATATTATTTATTTGCTTACGGCTTACGTTTTCATTCAGTCAGTAGATCAATGTAGATCTGACAATAAAAACGCAACAATAGAAATACACGACGCTACAGAAAGAAGAAAAGAAGTACTAAAGCAACATTTAGTGTTTTATAAGAGCAAAAAAGGATCTTTGGAAACAAGAGTATTTCCAAAAAAAAAACCTACTGTTGATTTGGTTGAGAATCTGCGAGGTACTGGATTCAAGTTAAGTGAAAGTGAATTGAAAAAATTGAGTGCAAAATTCTTAAGTAATATTGCTGATATTGGTTTCACTGATTTTCCACCAACTGTTAAAACATCGAAACAGATTGTAACTCATATAAAAAATGAACTTGCTGAACATAAAGAATTATTCGAAGTCGTGGCAAAAGAAGATAAGTTTGAACCTAATTGGAACGGAAACGCTGCGATAAAGAACATAGTGAACGATATATTTGGATTTATAAGGCACTATAAAGTAGCTGAACAAGAGAAGAAAAGGTTTGCACGAATGTTGAGTGCAATCACCAGTAATGTCTTAACAGAAGCAGAAGAGATCGCCATAAATGCTTACTCGCATTCATCAGAAGTTAACGCGTTTTTAATCGATTTGGAAGAAAATGGTGGCAACACATACTCAAAAATGAAGAGTAAAAATAGTATCTTTAAAGTTCATGCGAAGTTATTACAGAATGCTCTCAACAAATTAGATGGAAGAGAATCAAAAATGCTTGTTCGTTTTGATAATGTATGGAACGAAAAGGAAGAAGATCCTTTTAAAGACAAAGCAGAAGTGAAGTTTGATAAATTTACATCGACAATGGATGTGAGTGAGCTGACACCCGAGGCTATAACTGCAGAACTTCAAAAGATATCAATAGGAAAAGTAATGGGTCAAGCAAAGCGAAAACCAAAAATTAAAATAAATTTCATCAATACAAATAGTGGAGCTGAAATTGCAGCATGGGTAAAAACAAGTTATTTGTTTCAACGAGAAGTAATGTTTCCTATTGGTTCAACATTTACACTACAAAAAGTCGAAACACCTGCCGATAAAACAAATAGATTTGAATATAACTTAATGCAACCCTATGCAAACATTTAAGCACCTGCTGAATACCATCCCGTAACTTAATGCAACCCTATGCAAACATTTAATCACCTGCTGAATACCATCCCGTAATTAATGCAACCCTATGCAAACATCTAAACACCTGCTGAATACCATCCTGTAATTAATGCAACCCTATGCAAACATTTAAAATCACCTGCTGAATACCATCCCGTAAATGCCAGTATTTTGGACTGTGAATTGCCGAATATGTCACTATATAGTCCACATTATGACGAATTGGTCACTGCATAGTCTAAATTATGACGAATATGTCACTATATAGTCCAAATTATGACAAATATATCACTATATAGTCCAAATTATGACGAATATATCACTATATAGTCCAAATTATGGAATATAAGGGACTGCATTTGGTAGTGGTTTACACTGTCAGGTACTATTATAATTGATCGTCTCCAACTTCCAAAACACTTGTTCAATGTCAGCAGCAAAGACGCTAAAACAATGAAATTGATTGGCTTATGTTTCAAATGTTTCATTTATAAAATATACGTGAAGAATTATATTTGGTTATTTAAGTTTACGGCCACTAAAATGAACAGAGAAATTTAAAATTAAGATCTTGTTAAAATGTACCTGGGTTTAAATTTACTCTGTTCTATCTCATTTCATTGGATGCTTTCCAAATCACATATTCACACCCAGACCGGCAATACCAGCTAATCCTAAGATTTATCTCTTTAACAGATAAGTAAGGACTGTCAAACAGAAACCGACCTTTACCCCAAAATTTATTATTTTACCTGTAACTACCTTTAAAGGGGACATCCTTAATTATTTTACTTGCAACTACCATTAGAGGGGACATCCTTAATTATTTTACTTTCAACTACCATTAGAGGGGACATCCTTAATTATTTTACTTGTAACTACTATTAAAGGCAACATCTTGAATTATTTTACTTGTAACTACCATTAAACGCAACATCTTGAATTATTTTACTTGTAACTACCATTAAAGGGGACATCCTGAATTATTTTACTTGCAACTACCATTAAAGGGGACATCCTTAATTATTTTACTTGCAACTACTATTAAAGGAGACATCCTTAATTATTTTACTTGCAACTACTATTAAAGGGGACATCCTTAATTATTTTACTTGCAACTACCATTAAAGGGGACATGCTTAATTTGATAATACATAATACACTCTCGGACATCATCTATGAAAGGGTGGGGTTTTTTAGTATAGTTTGCTACTTTGTAGCTAGAACTATGTCAAATAACACTTTTCCACAGGTATGTCAGACAGTTATTTTCAGGTTTGGGATCGGTTTTATTCCCACCGGGCACACGGCGTCGGATCAACATCGAAACGTCGTCGTGTCATCAATTTTTCAATATTATTAGTATTAGTAACCACATGTTTATTATGAAGACGGGATAAATATTTATCTATTATTATTGTTATTATTTAGAAGTAATTATTTATTATTATGAGGACGGAATAAATCACCAGTATTTATTTTTGAAATGTTGATTTCAAAAATTTCAAAAAGTAAATTGCATTCAGATTGATCCTTTACATTAACTTTGTTATGAACCTAACTAAATATGGAGTTTACATGCAATTAATTTTTGCAACTACAATCTTGGACATTAATATAGAGACTTTTTTCAATTTTGACGAGTAATGCACGCCACAAGCAAGACAAAAACGCGGAATACGACCACAGAAAGTCCCCTGAGATTTATCTCAGTGATTTATCTTGTTAACTTAGCAGTCTAATAGCCAGACTGAACAAATTCGGATTTTCGCGCCATTCGTCTTGCTAATTAAATTTAATGACTTTTTCTCTACGCTGAAATTTCGAAACTATATTTGTCCAAGATTGAAGAACGTTTGAGAAATGACCCTATCATATGAATAACTTAATTAGTGAATACAATTGTAAATTTCTTTGTGAAAATTATAGAAATATTGAAATTCTGCTAAAAATAAGAAGCCCTGAGCTTGATTTAATATTAGGCTTCTTATATAAACAAAATGTATATATATATATATATACGTTTATATATTCGTTTGTATTCTGGCTGTGCATCTGACGTAGTTTAATAATTATTCGAAGAAACTTTGTAGCTAATAGGTTTAAGACGTATTCTTATATTCTTGTATTTTTTTTTTTATTATTATTCATATTTTGGTAATGGTGGCCTTCAAAAAGGGTGTGGTCAAGGGAAATTTGTGCCGATTTAAAAAGTTGTACAAAGATAAAAACTGAATTTTAGCTTAGAAAATAATACGGAAGGGGCCGGAATCGCTCAACACGAATAGAGTTAAATAAAACCTTAAACATTAAATAAAAGCCCATTTTTGTAATAAAGGTGACAATGGATATCAACAGAGCACACATAGCGGTCAAGAGTACTAAATAAACCATCTTGTAATTGATTAGTTGCTTTATACCAAGGAACCAATAATAATCAATTACAATCTTACAGTTTCATTATTTTTTAATAATTAACTAATATCAATTTACATATTTAATAAATAAATTTTCAGAAGAGACGTCTAATTAACGTCAAAAATGCGTCAAACACGTCGTGTCCACTTTAATTAGACATGATGTATCCACTAGGTTATAATTACAAATTTACATCATAAAAATTATAAAGTTAAATTACAGTTGATTACAAGGAGAAAAATTCCATACGAAATCCAAAGAAAAATATTCCACAGACTTATTCACAAAAACATGAAAACAAGGTGTTGGCTGCTCAATGTGATAACTTCCTTCCTTTCAGGAATTTATTATATTGCAACAAGTTCTTCTTTGAGCATTTGTTTTTATGTTCATGGTAGAAATAAACCGACTGGGAATGTTTTGAATACGCTCCGGATGTTCATGGTAGAAATGGACCGGAAAGGTTGTGAATACACTCCGGATGTTCATGGTAGAAATGGACCGGGAAGGTTGTGAATACACTTCGGATAAGTGAAACCAAGATAACTGAACTTTTAGTCAAGTAAAACGGAATTTGCATTCCCCTTGGATTTTCCATGTCAATTTGTACTAATTTGTTTAAAACCCTAAATAACTGAAACTTTCTCTAAACGAACTAATTTTTATGCTCCGTGGAAGCATTTCCATTCGGATAACTAAAACATTCAGCTAGAACCCTCGCATTTTGCAAACTTTTGCAAGTAAATTCAAACGAGCGTCACAGTTAAGAAAAAGTGATATGGCATCTGTAATCAAGAGTAGCGGAAGGCCAAATAAGGAGTTCCTTAAAACCTGATTGCAGTTTTTTCAAAACACAAAAGCTCTTAAAAGCTCCTAGCAACGTATAGTGTATCTTCTTCCCGCAGTAGTATAACGAAAATGCTGCTCCAGGAGGGAAGCACGGATAAGTTAAAGATTCGTAAAGTGAAACTGTTGTTAATCCCTTGAAGGTTTTACTTATTGAGACTATGGAGCCAGTGTATTGGTTAAAAGTGACATCACCTGTCAAATGACGTCACTTTTAATCAATGTAGTGGCTATATTTAGAATGCACGTGAACGAATAATGCAGTATATGCCTTTATTACGTTGATTTCTGACGTCGAGTGTCTGTCGAGTGCATAAAATTATCTATCAATACTCGAACTTCCAAATACTCGTTCCTTCATTCGGTAAATTAACCAATATAAACAAAATTGAATAATTGGAACAGTCACGAAACTCGCTAAGGCAATCGATGCAAGAGACATTGTTAATTTCTTTTCAAAGTCCATCATTGAATAAATTGGTTTCGATTCCGTAATTTTAGTATACACTCCATTGAAAACGCAATATATTATAAATACAACAGAAGGGTATATAAAATGAAATATTCTGATTGGTGTTCTCGCAATCACGTGATCTAGTATTACAAATATAAGTACTATTGCGTGCCTATCTATTCGGAAATACCATCTCGTAGCTGTTGTACCATCTTGATTGGGGAATAATGCTATCCAATAGACACCAACTACTACAAAGGATAAGTTCAATGAAACGCTAGATAGAAACCAATACATTTTCAAATATAATGGAGTCATTGTTTTCTGCTCGATAAAAACATCAGACTGTATTGAGGGAAGTCTATTTTCTTCTAACCTTGCGTGCTGTAATTGATGATGACCATTGTCTTCATTGGTTGGTGCAATACTTTGTCTCTTGTTACAGTTTTCTTCGATATCAAGAATAATCGAGTCAACGCTGTATGTTTTTTCTGTTAATCGAGTTGTGCTTCCTGTGGTACTGGAATTAGATATAGTGCCATTCCTTTCACGTCCATTCCTTTCACGTCCATTCATAGTTGCCAAACGAAGATTGCCTTTTGCATTTTTACCATTTTGGCGTTCCGTGAAAGTTTTGTTACGTATTGTTGATCCCTCACTACGACAAAATGATATTTTACAGAATACCGCTTGGCAACTGAGAGTTAATCCATGTATGAAATAAATCACAGCAATGACGTAATTACAACTGGTCATGTAAAGCAACCATTTTGTACTGTTCCTATTTATTATGTTGAAAATCATGGCGAAAAGTAAGTATGTTGACGTCACCAATCGATACATAAATATGATTTTTGGAGTAATGAATGATATCTAGAGTAAAATATTTAAACAGTTGATTTCCACTAGAAGACATTTATTATTGTAGAAATTGACGTTGCATACTTTTAGGAGCAATTTATAACGAAGTAATAACCTAGTAAACAAAAACTTGTTTAAAGTTTGCAATAAAAAGACGCAAGAACTACTCGTTATTGCGTCACTACTACTAACTTTGAACACGTTTTTGCCCTATTTCCCAATAACCACACGGCGCACATTTAACGTTGGAATAAAATGACGCCACGACATCATTCTGATGTTATTTCAACGTTGATCCGACGTTGTGTCGCGACAGGGTTAAGAATGCCTAGAAAACAAACCATTACGTGATTGTTGACTTTTGTCGTTCTTATTAATTTGGACACGATTTCTTAACTATTAGAAAAGCTACGTTTACACGCTACGATTAATCAGGCCTATTTCGCTACCATCTTGAAAAATCGGCTACGTGAATGCTATACCAGTCAGGTTTGAGTATACAGTACCGCAATATCTAGTAGCTACATAAGCCCAAACAATAAAAGAAAAACAACCTGGAAAATTGCGTATTAGATTGACAATATTGGCAATGTTAATTTTAATATTCGAATATTGTGTAAATCATTCTTAAACTAATAGCTTCCCCTGATATACGCAATTTAATCCATTTTTTCTATGACAGATGTTGAAAACAAGGTAAACTAACAAGTAGTCTCTTTTTTAAATAATAAAGAATTATGCGGCACTTAATTATATTAGGAGCCCTATATAATTATTGGTAGAATTGACACATCTGCCAATGGAATGTCTTATTTTAATTTTCCGCCTAATTGAACCAACCTTTAGATATCTTGCAGTTGGTTGTTTCACAGAACACGGTGTGAGAATAGCAGACTCTTATAGATCCGTATCGGGACTGTGTATCTCCATATATACAGGTCCGTATTTAGTATACATTTATTCTGTGTAATAAACTTTCTGTGGAAGCCACACAAATTTATAATAATGAATGTTTTTATGTTTGTAAAGCATTGGTCAGCATGCAGGGGCATTTTATGAATATTCTGACGTTGATTAATGTATGGCAGTAGGGCGTTGAAATATAGCGCCTGAATGAAATAATCATTTTTTTTTATAAGAGTGAAAAGCACGCGTTTTTTATAAGAAACTTAGGATTTGAAAGAGAACTGGTGTTTTTATTTTTTTTTCCACTGTACAGTATTTTCGAACTCAAGTTTCTTGTTTTGTTTCCTCGAAGTAGTCGCTTCTAAAAAGACATGAAAATCTAACAAAGGATGCAGAATGGCCGTTCGTAACGTATTCTTTTTCTGTGGTAACTAAAGAAACGTTCTGTGTCCAAATACAATATATGTAATTCAAATCCAAGAGATCTACACGTGTTTTAGGAAGTTAAAATCCCGAAACAGATATTGTTATTTCTCACCTTCAATTTTCTGACAAAAAATACATACTATTTCTTATAAAAAAACGTATAACTTAGGACTCATTTGGGTTGTGATGGGTTGTGATAAAAAGATAGGGTCCAAGTTAAGTTACAGAAAGAACCTAGGCAATGAGTTAATGTAAGGGAAATGAAAATATGCAGACTTAGTATATCGTAGCCGATGGAGAGTGCAGTTACAGAGTGAAATATAAGCTTTTGTGAAAGATTAAAGATGTTATTTAGTAGCTAAATATTTATTCCTTTCATATTCATTCTCATATCAATAAAAATATATACAACCTAGTTAACATTCCTTTCTTTGCTTTTTTTGCAGCAATTGGATTTAAGATCAAGGTATATAGTTGTGTGTTTAATGTTATCTTAACTAACTGTGTTCTTTTTACATATAGCCAAACAAATATGAACGTTGTGGTCACATGTAGCTACTCGACTTAGCCCTGATGTAGCAATGCTTTGGTAAATAAGCCTCCAGGTATTTACAAATTGGAGCTTATTGGAAGTATATGTTAAAGTGATATGAGACTACGCGGAAGGGAGTTAGGTTAACGAGCTTGCAATGGACTGGTTTCTTTGGTACGAAGGAACCAATCCATTGTAAGATCGATGACTCAGTACTCACCTCCTCTGTAAATTTAATTTTTGAGACAGTTCCTTATTACAAATTTCTGTTGTAGTTTGACAGCATAATTATCATGTTGGTAGATTAACAGACACAAAATTCAACAACTTTAACAAAGATGAAACTGGACACAAAAGGGTGTTATGTCAACGAGCTTGCAATGGATTGGTTTATTCGATATGTAGTAACCAATCAATTGCAAGAGCGTTGATTCAGTACTTTTCTACGTAAATATAACTGTTAAACCGATCACTAGGCTGGTAACATCACTAGGCTGGTAACATGATAATAAATCAAATGGAAATTCTTTTTGTATGGTCCTCATTGTTAGCTAAAATATGTATATGTGCGATGAACGTAAAGTTTGTTTTGCACCTGGTTAGAAACAAAAATAAAAGGTTTTTGAAATGTACATTCAAAAGTTGAAATCATCCAGTTTAGCACTTCCCAATGGGACTTGTGCAATGTCGACAATAAAGACGGTAGAATTGTTCAAGCGTCTTGACTGTGTACTTTGAACATGTTTTTACTCGGTTGGTGGCCAGTGGTTTTCAATTTAAACTTTGGAAGAGTAGCAAAATTTTGATGAATTTGCGTGATGCAATGGGTTAACACGCATTATATGTTGAAACAAGAACAAGTAATCGCTGTGGAGGAGTGATTTTTGAGCATTACTTCCGCTAAAAACTCTGAAGCAACGCTCAAAAATCGCTCCTCCACAGTGCTTATTTGTCCTTATTTTCATGGTTTTAGTCATCATCACAGCGTAAAAGTGTACTAACTACGAATTAGCAAAACATAGTGCTTATACCGAGATATACGGGTCCGCATTCAGTGGTCATTCACGTTGTGCAGGACAGTGCTGTATAGTTACAGGGTCAGTTGATCATTTAATGGCGTGGTCATTGAGTGGTAGTGACACAGGATATTTGGTTATTGTATGCTGTGTTCACGTGATGTGACCATTGATTGACATGTAACCATACGTCATAATAATTGTACCAGAAAATAAAGATGAATTTAAATTAAGTCAAAATAAAACTGCGAGGAAGGGTGTGATGTGAATGCTGTAGAAATTGATTGGTTTCTTCGTTAATATGAAACCAATAACCTGCACGATAATCGAATTAATTATCTCTTCATTACAGGTGCTCAAACAGCGTGAAAGTCTACTGAATTCGCATAACTCAGCGTGAAAGTCTACTAAATACGTATTGCGTTTTGTCTATTGCCATATATGGTAAGAAACAGTCCGTATTGAGTAGTGTTCCATGCTGTGTCTCAGTTCGTGACTATTACTCAATATATTTCTTAAGATTCACTTCTGATGACGTAACTGTCATGTCTGACATTTCGTTTAACAACAATAACTCACAAGTAATATGAAACGTCCTAAAGTGAAGTTCTTCTATACTTAGAAATATGAACGTCATTTAAAATAACGTTATGTGAGTATTTGATCAAGTCACGCATAACAAGACCTTGAGTCAAACATCTTACAACTGATTAGCTTTTTCGTAGCAAACAACCAATCAATTGCAAGCTCAGTGATATAATAACCAATCAATTGCAAGCTCAGTGATATAATAACCAATCAATTGCAAGATCAGTGATATAATACCCTTCATTTTAGATTTGTTCAAGTTTATATTATAATTGATGATGCTGAGTTTAACTTTTCTTATATGTACATTAACATCGAAAAGTTCGGTGTTGTTTAGTTTCGGCGAAACAAGTTTGATATTTCGGACAAAATGACGCCTAAATTTTGGACAATATAAGCAAATTTCGGCATGAGGGAAATATAAGTCATAGGGGCAAATACCAAATTGGAATTCCTCTTTGCCAAGTGGCGTCACCTCGTCACCAAGTGGTACCCTATTTCAAGTTTCATTCCTTCAATATTAAGTTTAAAGTTGCACGCAAAAACTTTTTTTAAGCGATAACACTATCCGTGAAACATTTTGTCCCTTAAAATTTCTGCCAACTAAAAGTTTTGGACAATACAAGTTTCGGACAATAAAAGTTTCGGACAATACAAGTTTTGGACATGTCGAAACTTTTAACGAGCGAACGTTTTCTACATTAATGCGCGTAAAATAGTATTTGTTTTGATCCTGGTATGTTAATATGACGGATATACACCTAATGTGTCGGCTTAACGCTTAATACGACGGTTGATTAAATTACAGACAACTTGAACAACGAGATTTAAAACATAATAATCAGCAAGGAAGATGAGACCAATTAGAAAAAATCCATTATTCTCATGGGGTTCCCCGATGTAACTATCCCCAAATAACAGGACAGTTAAATAAAAAATATAATTGTGCGTAAATATTTATTCTTCTTTCTTCTCTTTCTTTTTAAAATAAAAACAAACGAATTCAAGAATATTTCAGGTTCATTCCTCTTCTTTTCAATTTTATTTTAACTCTTAGCACCCGTGTTTGCTATGCTTCTAACAGTCATTCTTATGTTCTTTTTCAAATTTGCAGGGGGTAATGATAACATAATGTATTAATATTGTATCTCTGATTTTTGATAACAAAACCCCCTGAAAACATCTTACTTTATGAAAGTCTTTATGATGATAAAATTTGTACAGTGGGCAAAAACTTGTTCAAAGTCCGCAGTAAAGCTGTTAGAACAACGTACTAGCGTCTTTACTGTGGATTTGGAACAAGTTTGTGTCTATCGGAGGTATAAAACCTTACCTTAGATTGTACAAACATGAGCTTTGATTCTCCAGTCAAGTTAAAACCAAAACCAAAATTATTCAGACGAAACTCGTCTCGTAATTCCCGATTTTTTGGAATTACCATCTTGAATATTTTCTCAAAGCAAAGATTTTACACTAACGGTACAATTCTATCTTCTGATT
>JAULBZ010006236.1:0-12569 GCA_032360805.1 Neoturris breviconis
TTACGTTTTACTTGTGGCTTGTATTGCTTGTCGAAATTCGTAAAATGTCTTATAATTTATGCGATCGGTTGTAGAAGTGAAACACTTTGAACTGAGGAATTAAGCGGTATGGGGACCACTCTTTTTGATGAGCGTTGGATTACTCAGTCTTTGGTCGACTGAGATGTTATGAAATAAAGAATTACGTCAGGACGCGAAGTGCCCGCAACGTAATTCCAACTTTATGAGTAAAATCGAAGAAAGATCTAAAGATGATTCCTCTTAGGCCACCAATTTAGGACCTTCGATTGATACACATTTGTATGACAAAATAAATCAACCTCGCTAAAGGCAGAGATTGTTTGGTTTACCGATCCTGTCCGCAACGAATTCTTGCAAGGAATCACTCCCACCTGGCTAATACAGCGCCGCAAGCAACGCGGAAAATAGCTACGCCACTTTACATGGTAGTCAATGCACAAAAAATACCATAAGCCGTAAGACTGTTATTATTCCTGAAGCTACAGATCTTTGTTTTAATTGAAGTAAGGATAAAGTGAACATTATCCTGCTCATGTAGGCCAAGGCAATGAGATAAGGATGGTCCAACCTTTATTATCTACCCTTTTGTTGTTGTTGTTTTTTCCATCTCGTGTCATAGACGGACATCCAAAGTTATCCTGTAGACTTCCTCTTATATACTTCATCTGTCAAATTGGCTCAGTGCATAGCCTGTTCAGTCTAAACACAGACCATAGGACTGTCTCAGAATGACAGGTGGGAACCAGATTATTTGAAGTATGTATTTTTATTATTTTGAGTTCAGTTCTATCGATATTTACTTCATACATTCAGTACAATTAATTACTGGTTTACCGTGGTGCTTTATAATAATCAATGCCATATTTTTGTACGTGTGTGTTTTTATCATAGGTTTAACTATAGAATCACAAATTATTATCATTTGAATAAGACTAGGAATCTCCACCGGAAAGGGTTTTTATTTAGTATTCTCCGCAGATAAAACACGATGTGGAACAAGCTAGCTATAAACGAAATGGTTGTGTATAAAGGTATAAACGACTTAATGACGGTCTGGTACGCATTGAAAGCGAGATTGTTCGCGCAAGGATGCGTCTAGTTAATTATTAGGAAGAGGAAACTTTCGTGGTAATTTTCGTGAAAAATAGATTTTTTCCTTGAAATAAACGTGTCTGCCATTGTATTTATTTGGTCCCTCAATATATTAAATATACAGTTCTACGCCGAATTTGTCTAAATTAGTCTATACAGCCCTCCTTGGTGAACGCTAGCGGTTGGGGGATTACTCAGCCTTAGATCTTTCTTAGACTATGTTCACACTTATCGGGTAGAAATCATTTCGGAATGAATTACATACCGGATAGGCCTTGCATTCACACTGTTCCTTATCTATCCGATATACTCAGCGGAATGATTTCGTTTCGCTTGTTGTGGCGAAATGGAATCATTCCGGCATAGTTTTCGATTAGGTGTTTACTATGAAGCTAGTCTGGAAACCAAACTGATTAGAAAAGAAAGTAAATATAAATTTTAAAATCTATGAACGTAAAGATGAGAAAGGGACGTTCCGTAGCAGTTTGGTTTTGCCCGACTACTAAGCGGACGAGGGTCAAAATCCGTCCGCTTCATAGTTTACACTTGAAATGGAATTTCAATGAGATCGTTCCGAAATAGTTTCTATCCGGCAAGTGTGAACATGGTCTAAGTTTACCAGAGATTTTACTCATAAAATCAGAATTACGTCGCCGCGGGCGCTCTGCTGGCGTAATTCTTCACTTATATTATTCCGATTATTCCACGTTTTCCCTGGGTATATAAACGGGCGACTTTGACTAAAAGTCATTGTTGTAATGTACTTTAGAGAAATGGCGGAAGAGTTGTGCTAAAGTTGAATCCAAATGCAAAAAGATATCAAAACAATACCCTTAAACAATGTTATGCCAAGAACGAAATAGTGAAGAAACACCAATATAATGACAGAGTCCTTTAAGTGGAACACGGTAGTTTCTCTCCATTAGTTTTCACTATCCAACGGCGGCATATCAAAATGAATACAAGGTGTTTTTACACAACTAGATTGGGCCTTTTGAATTGTTAGCTATCTCTTTTAACAAGAGAAAATCTGACAGCGGCTTAGTACAGTCATGGTTAAAAACTAAAAAAATTAATTTCTCACTTCTCCAATCAGTGCTGTTATGCCTAGAGGCTCTCGATCAATTTAAGGGGCCATCGACAATCGATTTTCATATTTTTTAATGGCTTTAGGCCGTTAAGGCTTATACCCCCTCCCCCCTCCCTCTTAACGGCCATAGAAAAAAATTATGTTAAGAACTATTCGCTAAATCCATCTATATGCATATCGCAGCGCGACAAGCAAACACGCTGCCCCGTCCAAGATTTCATCGGCGATTTGATTGTATTACCAAGACCAGATTTCTTAGCAATATGTGTTTAGCTAGAGAGATTTTCATACTTTTTTTCAAACTTTTAACGGCTTCCAGTTATACCCCCTCCCCCCCCTAAACGGCCTAAAGCCGTTAAAAAATATGAAAATCGATTGTCAAAGGCCCCTAAACGCATCCGCCTAGAAGTAGAGACGATATATCAAAAATGCAGAACATGCATGCAAAACGTTTAGCATGCAACTTTTTCTGCAATTTTAACATCGTCTACTTCTGGATCATCACTAAATTTTGGTTATTCTTATTATTACTGTTATTATTACTTTTATAAAAACGTAAACGTAAAGCACACACACCAACATTCAGTTGTGTAAAAAGAGTTGTGATAAAGTAAAAGTGCACTTCAAAATCTGTGGCGGAGCATCTTTGGAGACTATAAATTCGCAGCCTGTTGGCCGCAAATTAGTCTCCAAAGATGCTCCTCCACAAGGGAATACCATTGTTAATTCAGATGCCTGGTAGGTAAGCTTTAACCCTATTTAAGTCCATGCTTTTTTATTCTTGTAAGTGCGGGCGGGGCATTGTGGTTTCCCACTTATTTTGATTTTTTGCCATTGTGCCCCCTATCCTGGACCTGATCAGTTAAGTACTGTAGGTAGCTATGTAAGCATTCCCCATAACTATTGTGAAATATTTGCACTTCTGTTCTTTAGAAATATCAGAAAAGTATATATACAAAATGAATGATGATGCTCCTGTAATATATGGTCTAGAATTCCAAGCTCGTTCATTATGCGCCCAACAGGGTGAAACAGACTCCATTCGTTTTCTTGTTGGTACGCAATCATTAAAAAGTGATAATCAGGTTCACTTAATAGATTTTGACGAAGAAAGTAATATAATCAGTAAATATGTATTCTTGCATTCACCGGGAGAAATATGGAATATAAATTCCAGTCCTGGCGATAAAAATATATTAGCTACTTGCTACAACACAATTAGTGATGGTAAAACACAGACCAAAGCAACCGTATGGAGAATGCCTCCATTAGATGAAATGGAGCCACCTGTTTTTAATGAGGTATCATCTGGTGGGTCTACCAGCCAACATACTGCATTACAATGTGTTTCTCACTTAGATGCTCAGCATGGTGATGTTCGTAAAGTTCTGTGGAATCCATCAGGAGATAGCAATAGAATGCTTACAATTTCTGAACGTCATGTTGACTTATGGGCATGTTCTTCAGATAGTATTCAGCAAGTGGACAGTATACCCTTAGATGGGAAAGCACAGCTCCAGTTCAATGTCGGGCGATTTAATCCACACCACAGTGGTTCACAGATTGCAACGGGTATTGATACAACAATCAAAGGGTACGATCTTCGAAGCATGTCAGCTTCATTTACGATTGAAAATGCTCATAGTCAAATGATACGAGATTTAGACTTTAATCCAAATAAACAATATTATTTATCAAGCTGTTCTGATGATTGTAAGGTGAAATTTTGGGATACTAGAAACACTAGTGAAGCTTTGATGATTCGAGCTGATCATTCACATTGGGTATGGAGTGTAAGATATAATAATTTTCATGATCAGTTAGTTTTAACATCTAGCAGTGACAGTCGGGTTATTTTATCAAATATAGCTTCATTATCATCAGAACCTTATGGTCATATTGACGAAGATGATGAAGATGCGAATCGTGAACCAGATGTTGATCGAGTTATTAATTGTTTTGATGAACATGAGGACAGTGTTTATGCTGTTGATTGGTCGAGTGCTGATCCATGGGTGTTTGCATCACTTTCTTATGATGGAAGACTTGTTATTAATAGGGTACCAAGAGTGGAGAAATATAAGATATTGTTATAGAAATTGTCACAGGGGTCAAAATATCTCTATGGAAAAGTACGCTATTTTGACCCCTGTGCCACAAAGATTTTAAAATTAAATGTAATTTTTTTGTGTATGTCCATGTTATATATAATGCTTCTTTTTTTGTAGATTGTGCTACAATTTTGATAAGGAGCCATCTCCAAGATTCGTTTCAATAAGCAGATATTTTGGCAGCTCTAAAGTAGTCAATATCAATAAATTTGAGAAAAATTAATCTATGATGAAGAGTGTTAAGTCAACAAACTTGCAATTGATTGGATTCTTTGGTATGAAGAAACCGATCAATTGCAAGATCGTTAATTCAGCACTCTTCCCCTAAGAATGAATTTTGAAGATGCTCCTTAAAATCTCTTCCTGATATTTGCCCTCTAAGTAGTAATGCCGGTGCTATACACATTCTCTGTGATGACTTTTGATAGTTCATACTAGTGGGTGGGCGAATTAAGAGCAGAATAATTACTGCATAGGAGTGATTTTTGAGTATAAATTCAGGCTTTATAGCCTCAAGCTATGCTCAAAATTACTCCTCCGCATTGCGTATTTATTCTTTGCAAGTTTCTGGGATCTGCATAAAGACAGGAATTGCATCCTGTATTCGTATACAAATATGAGCATGGACACATTTTCACTCTGTATGCTTTAAATTGTTATGAATAACCTCGTTGTAGATCTTATGTTCTATTATTCTTGAGTCAAAAGAAATAGTCTGTAGCGCATAACATAAACTTTCTTTAGAAAAACATTGTTTATAAGAGAATTGAATCTCAGATTTGGACAAAGAACATTTAGCCTGAATCTTGAAGTGTATATTATGTGTCGTTATAATGCAAAATGCATGTTCTGTAAAGTTACCTCTTCATTCTTGTGTATTTAAACGTACAAGAGGTTGATTTCCACGAGGCAAAAAAATTATACCAATGGAATGTCTTCATTTAGTTTTTACAGCAAATTTTTTGACTAGTAGAAATCAACCATAATACATTTTTTTCACCTGAAACAGTGTCCGAAATAAGAGGAAATAATCACTGTGGTGGAGGGATTATTGAACATTATTTCAGGATTTCTAGCCTGAAGTAATGCTCAAAAATTACACCTCCACAGTGATTACTTTCATTTAGTTCAAACTGCTGTAATCAGACTTGCTGAATAAGAACTGCACTATTACTCCTCTATTATTTAGTTATTTTTTATTGGGTACATTTATTAGAGGTATGATAGAAAGTTTATTTTCTATTTTTCAAATTTATTAGAAAAATGAATAATTTTGAAAAAATGTTTCGTTTTTTACAATACAATGTGTTTACGCTGCATTTAAACTTGGGATGGATTGTCAGACATGCCACTCTTCTGGCCTTTTCAGGCCTGGAAGTGCCATAAAATACTAAATTTAATTTTGCTGTGTTTTCAGGCCAAATGTATAAGGATGACATACCATTGCTCTAACAAGATGAGAGATATATCACTATAGAAAAAGAAAATTGATCATATTATTGTTGACTCTCTGTATTCAGTGTTCAAAACAAGAGTAAATAATCACAGGTTTTGGAGCCTGAAGCTATACTCAGAAATCACTCGTCCCCAGTGATTATTTGCTCTCATTTTAACCTCTGGTATTTAGAAGGATGACATTAAAATAACAATTTTATTCCATTCTAGATTAATATATAATGAGTGAGTTTAAAATTCATCACCATGCTGCAGAGTTATTGAAATTATTCAACATAACTGAAGGTGATGGACCAGAGGTTTATGCTGAACTTCTTACTAAAGACCTTACACCTTATGTCACAACACAAGTTTCTACACATACTGCTAAAAGAAGAATTGCTGAAGTGAGTCCAGCTCCGCAGGAGTTTTTAAAGAAATATGATGAGTTGAAATCTAAAAATGTTAGAGAGTTAGACTCTTTAGTTTATTTGCTTGCCTCGATTAATCAAGAACGATACCTTGGAAAGTTTATTGAAAGAAATGAAAAGGATCGCAGTAAACAAAGAGAAGCTAGTGCTGTTGCTGTTGCTAGCAATAGAAAATCTGAAGCACCACATACACAATTAGGAAAAGATTTAGAAGCCATCACAAAATCTATTCCAAAAACAACACTGATGACACAAAAAGATGTTGAAGATTTAAAAACGAAATTAGCAAACATCACAACAACAACATCACAGAGTTCAACAGATGATCTTGTAAAAGCTTTACGTGAGAAGCATGCAAAGAAGCTTGGTAGTGGATTGCCAGTCTTGCCTAGTTGGACTACAGAGAGAGCTTTTTTAACACACGATTATGTAGATGTATACCGTACAAATTATAGTGAACCAGTTGCTGTTGGAACGTTACCTTTGAAGATGCAAGAAATCTCATTGATCGAAGATTTGTTGTTTATGTTCATGGGTATCGAAGGGAAGTATATCACATTGAAAGATGAAGTTGAAAAGAAACGTATAAAATCCTTTGTTATAGATCAATCACTTGATGTTTCCTTGCATGAAATTGTAAATAGAATTATACCGTTGTGTTCAAATTATTCTATTGTTTCGAAATTTGTTGAAGATGGTTCACGCTTTGAAAGAGGTTTAGTCAGTCATGGCTTATGTTCGGCAATACGATCTCTATTGAAAGATTATTTTGTCTTTGTTGCTCAGTTGGAAAGACAATTTCGACGTGGTTCTCTAACTTTACAAAAACTTTGGTTCTATATTCAACCGTCAATGAAAACATTAGATATCTTATCAAATGTTGCAGTCATGATTGAAAAAGGTGGATGTAAAGGTGCTTCGATTTTGACGCTCTTGCATGAGAAGACTGAATCGTTTACTGGAGATCCAAAGGGAAGAGATCTTTGTTTATATCTAACTCAAGCTGCTTGTGCGACATATTTTGAGATACTTCAACGATGGATATATGAAGGTAAGCCAGTTTTTAAGTCTGATTAAAAATTATTCTGATTTTGTTATGTTGAAATATACAGTGCTTCAAATAAGAGTACACATTCACTGTGTAGAGGTGATTTTTGAGCATATCTTCATACTACAAATCCATGCCTAAAAATCTCTTCTCCACAGTGGGTACTCATATTCTTATTTTGGCCACTGATGTATAAGAATATTCAAGATTTGTTTACATAAAAAGAGAATTTACAGAAAAAAGAGAATCCCAGTGGCCATTCACAGTAACTAAAAATCTGCAGTAAAGATGCTAGCACAACATAGTTTGACGTTGTTCTGCAGAATTGGAACAAGTTTTTGCTCACTAGTGCCTTGTAAATTCTTAATCAGTTAAAAGTGCACTGGCACAAAGCTGGAATTCTTGAGGTTTTATATTCAGTGATTGAAATAAGAGTAAATAGTCAATGTGGAGGAGAGATCTTTTTTGTTAGCCTTGCTGCCTTACTTCTTTCTCAATCTGTAAAAAAAATACCATCGCACCATCTTGAGTGATTTCTTCTTTTTATTAAAATTTTATGTGGTTGAATTTCTAAAATTTTCAAATACAGAAAAGCAGGCCGATCTATTGAACAAAGGTATATACTGTACATAAAAATATGCATCAACATGACTTGCTGAAACTTTTACTTTTTAAAAAGTACCTGAAATGTTTTTCTTCATATTATTATTGTTATTGCTTTTTTAGGTGTAATAAAGGATCCTTACAGCGAGTTTCTTGTAGCAGAACACGAATCTGTTCAAAAGGAACGTGTAACTGAAGATTACAATGATCAATACTGGGAACAACATTACACAATTGAAAGGGAACGCATACCAAAATTTCTTGAGCGCGTTGCTGAAAAGATTCTACGAACTGGCAAATATCTAAATGTCATTCGACAGTGCGGATTGAGCATAAATTGCCCACATGCACAAGAAATTGTCTATTGCTTGAAAGAACGTGATTATGTTGACCATATTGAGAAAGCTTATGATTATGCTAGTATGACGTTGTTGGATTTGTTGATTAACGAGATGAAGTTAATGTATCGTTTGAAATCTATCAAACATTACTTCTTGTTGGATCAAGGTGATTTCTTTGTTGGTTTTATGGATCTTGCTGGAGATGAATTGAAGAAGAATATGGATGGTAAGTCACAGCTTGATATAAGAGTTAATAATCACTGTGGAGGAGTGACTTTTGAAAAACATATTGATTATTTGTTCTTAAATTCTAGCACTAAAGTAGCGTTGTTTTTTATAAAAATCTCATTTTTTGCATCAAAATTTGTTTCAATTGAGATTGAATAGATTAATGCTGCTCTAATTAAGTCAAAAAATTGAAACACCTTTTCTTCCTTCCAGACAATAATAAGGTGTAAATGTTTCAATAATTCAGTAAAATTTACCCACCTCCCCCTTTTAATTTTACCCCCTACAATTAGGCACTATTTGTTTCAATCAAGCCTTAATATAACTGCCAGATATCACCTGTGGAGGAGTGTTTTTTACTATAAATTTGAACGCTTTACTCAATAACATTCCTCCACAGGTGATGTCCAGCAGCTATATTCAGGCATGAGGGGTTAGACTATATGACATAATTTTTGTTTATTTTGTAGATATTGTACCGACACGTTTAGAAGCATTGTTGGAATTAGCTGTCCGTACAAGTACTGCTAACAATGATCCTTACAAAGACGACCTACGATGCGATTTATTGCCTTATGATCTCATATCTCAGTTATTCAGAATTCTCTCAGTAACAAGTGATAAGAACAATCCGAACCATCAAGACCCCACAGAGCTACAGATCTCCGGATTGGAAGCATTCACGCTTGACTACGAAGTCAAGTGGCCGCTATCGTTAATACTGAGCAAGAAAGCATTGACAAAGTATCAGATGTTGTTTCGTCATTTATTTTACGCGAAACATGTGGAAAGATTACTCTGTCTCTTATGGGCCAGTAACAAAGAAGCAAAGAAGCATATGCTTCATAAGCGACCGTGGTACTCAACTGCTTTTGCATTACGTCAGAGGATGATTCATTTCGTTCAAAATTTCGAATACTACATGATGTTTGAGGTAATCGAACCAAGTTGGCATTCGTTAGAAAAGAATTTACGATCCGTTTCGAATATTGATGGCGTGTTGGAATTTCATAATGATTTTCTTGATCGATGCTTAAAAGATTGCATGTTAACCAGTCCCGAGTTGCTAAAGATCGTTAGTAAGCTAATGGCTGTCTGTGTTACCTTTAGCAATTGTATATTACGCTATAACGCAAGCTCTGAGGTGGCATCAACCGATTCTAAAACTGCAGCAAAAGTTACAGTCCGACATTATGATAAAATGATGTCATCGGAAGAAATTGAGAAAACTATTTCGAATTTCGATTTAAACTTTACAAAGCTGTTGATCGAGTTGCTTGATAAACTTAGTGTTATGTCTAGCACTGAAAAAGAACAGGAAATGATGAACCTTGTCTTTAGACTTGATCATAATAGTTATTACTCTGAGTTCCAACGAAAACAGATCGCTGAGAAAGGATATTAAGGTTGATTTCCACGAGGCGAAAATTTCGCCGCGACGTCACATCATGTATGACGTCGATTTCTAACAATGGAATGTCTTCTTTTGGTTTTCGCCGCAAATTTTTCGCCTCGTAGAAATCAAACTTTAGCTTATCCAAGCTTCAAAATAACGGTCGGACATCACCTGTGAAGGATACAGTTTTTAGCTGCACAGCTGAAAACTGCTCAAAAACGCTCCTTCACAGGTGATATACGACTTATTTTGAGGTTTGTTTGTTTATAATTATCGCATTATAATAGGACGTGTTTTAGATGAAATGAAGTTTCGTGGAACAGAGCACGTTCATATTTACACATCTATTGTATACCTTTCGAATGCAATATACAATTCAATTGAATTTTTATCACATCGGATAATTTGGCCATGGTCTGACAAAGCCACGCTGTATAGGATTTCACAGCTATCTTTGTTTACGTTTCTCTTTTCTTGCTTTATAATTTGTTAATATTTTGAATTGTTTGGAGATCAGAAACTCACTGAGATACATCGCAGTCGACAAAACTTTCAAGTCAGTAATTATTTTTTAATTGGCAAATGCTGTGAGCGCAATTATCATTTTTTTTCGCTACGGCAATTACCTGTGGAGGAGAGCATTTGAACATAATTTTCAGCCGATTTGGCTGAAAATTATGTTCAAATGTACTCCTTCACAGGTGATTGCTGTAATGAATTTCGAGGACTGGGGACTTTTCATGACATTTATATTATTTTATATTAACAGCTTCAACATAAGACAGGGTTTGTTTAGTCTTTCAAATTAATAGAAAAGTCAACGATCTCGCAATTGATTGGTTTAATCGTACCGAATAAACCAATCAATTACAAGATAGGTGATATGTAATTCTTAGCAATCCCAGCGCGGAAAAACTTATTCAAAGTCCGCAGCAAATACGCTAGTACAACATCTTCAATATTGTTCTAGCGTCTTTACTGCGGACTTTGAACAGGTTTTTGCCTACTTGGATTATATTCATTCGTATATAATTTTTAGAAATTTTGATAAGACTTTTCACGGTGTTTGTTTATAGCTACATATTTATAATGTATCCTGTTGTTCGTTGTAAATATAGCAATCATAGTTGATTAGATACGATTACTCTTCGTTTACAGAGGAGAGTACTGAGTTAACATGCTTGTAATGGATTGGTTTCTTCGTACCGAACAAACCAATCCATTGCAAGTTCGTGGATATAGCACCCTTCTGTGCAGTTTCATTTTTGTCATATTTGGTCAAATCTAGTACCTCCCCTGTAGGAAAATACATGTTCAAAGTCCGCAGTAAAGACGATTTCAGCTTTGTTCTAGCGTCTTTACTGCTGACTTTGAACAGGGTTTTTCCGACTGGGTACTTTCTTGTTTAAACTGACCAACAAAGGTTTCTTTGTCCTGTTATCTAAATCATGTGCCAAAATATTGCTTTGTTGGGAGGTTTCCAGTAATTAAATGTGACAAATCCAGTTTGACAACGAGCTTAAATTTGATTAGCCTATTATATTGTAAATTAATGATCCACTTAGCGTGGTTTAGAAAATATTGTGTTAATTAAATACCTGCTATATACATTCTGCTACTAATTAACTGCAGTAGTTAATCTCTAATATTTACCACTGACCTATACCTTATAACTTGTTGTACATTAACTTCGAAAGCTTTTTGCGATTTTAAATATCGGACAAAAGGCTTTTACAATTTGCTCCTGCCATTTCAAAATTTGTCATAAAAAATTTCCGCGATAATTTTTTGCGCAAGATTTTACTTTTATGTAGGCGTATTCATGTGGATTTAAAAAAAAAATCGATAAAATTCGATGTTAATGTATAATCTAGTTTGAGTGAGAAAATAATTCGTGTGAAGAAAAAAACGCGAGTTACGGTTATTTTCGCGAAAATTAAATTCGAAATATTTTCAATTGGTCAATGTTCTTAAGAAGCTTTACGATAAAGTTTAACGATCTCATCGACCGTGTATAAGAAAAGGAGAATACCTCCCTGTAATGTTACACTAATGCATGTAAAATAAGTAATTATAAATATTAAGTAATCCTAATTCACAAAAAATTAAAAATTTACATCCTGAGAAAAATTTATTAATTAATTAAAATACAAGTAAGAATGATTGTATTTGGAGCACCTGATATTCTATCTGTGGAAGGTACGACGCACGGAGACAATCTTGCAATGCCTTTTTACGCTCTTGCTACCGTGCCATTGATAAACTCATTCCAAAACTTACAACCGAAAGTGAAAAATGTATGCTTAGCTGATGATATTACAGGCGCAGGAAGATTGTTATACTTGAAAAGCTGGTGGAATAGCGTTATATCAGAAGGTGCCAAAGTCGGTTATTATGTTAACGGTATAAAAAGTTGGATCATTGCAAAAGATGAAGAGCTTTTAAAAGTAGCAAAGGAATTATTCGCTGATACTAATATAAAATTCACAATTGAGGGTCAGAGGCACCTCGGAGCGTCAATAGGAAGTGCTGATTTTCGAGCTGCATATTCCATGGAGAAAGTCGAAACCTGGTGCAATGAAATAAACAAGCTTTGTGAATTTGCAAAAACTGAACCACACGCTGCTTATGCTGCCTTCCGCCACGGTGAATTGCATAAATTTACCTATTTCATGCGTACTATACCTGGCATGGAACAGTACATAAAACCACTTGACGATCTTATTAGTACCAAGTTTGTGCCAACTCTTCTACAAGCTATAATTTCAGAACAA
>JAULBZ010006237.1:0-12569 GCA_032360805.1 Neoturris breviconis
GAAAGATAATTTGTTCACCTTTCATTTGCTTTTTACCCCATTTAAAAATATTATTTACTTTTTGAGATAATTACTAACTTGTAATGGCATGTAAAAAAATCGCTTTGAAAATAGGTCAGATCCGCCTTAAACACCTGTGTCATATATCCTATAACTCTTTCTAATGTGTTGCCTAGGTATATACCTTGCAGAAAAAAGTAAAAAAAGGTACCCTCATCGCCTTACTTTTTTTATTTTGCTAAAACTTTTTTTTTTGTATTTTTTTTTTTAAGTTCGATAATTCGGACGCTCTGTCCGAATCTCACCCAACATGTTAGATATCATTAGAAAGATAATTTCCCCAAGTTTACCTTTCATTTGCTTTTTACTTCATTAAAAATATTATTTACTTTTTGAGATAATTACTAATGACATGTAAAAAAATCCCTCTGAAAATAGGTCAGGTCCGCTTGAAACAACGGTGTAAAAATATTTTTATTTCGTGTTTCGTTTATGTTGGACTACAATGGAATATTTTTAGCTACAAAAAAGTGCATGTAATTTCTTAAAATTATGGTGACCAAAACATCTTTTAACCCTGTTCCTTTTGAATGAATGGCTTATACGAGCCTAGAAGTTTTATCACTTTTCATATAATTTATCTAGGATCATTTTGAAATAATTTTGTTTTGGTAACTAGGGATAATTTCCCTTGTAACCAAATTTTTGACAGGTGGTAAAAAAATATTTCCAAAAAAAAAAAAAATTCTCTTATTGAAAAATGTTCTGACCAATTATGGTGACCAAACATTTTTTCACCTAAAAATATTTTTTTCAGCACCTGTTTTGACTTGATGACGTCGAAATTAATTGCGCCAAAATGTTAATTATGTGTCAACCTAATATTCTGGAAAGTTTCTGCACTACAGCAGGACCCAAGCAAAAGTTATGAAAGGGGGGAGGGGGGTGGGGGGACCACCCCTCCAGTATTGAGGTATTCTTTCTTTCCCTTAAATACTCTCCCAATGTTGATATTTTAAAAATTTGAGAAAAAACATTGCTTTTTCAATATGTAAACTAAAATCTCAAACGACAGATTATGAAGAAAGCAAAGAGACGGGAATCCTTGGCTACGAGATATTCGATAGGCGACACAAAATATGTGTTTCATACATTGGGCTCCATATGAAGAGGCCCTTAAGACCTAATTCATACTGTTAATTCCTATGTCGGAGGACTAAATTCTTCTTGCACCATTGCTACTCTGTTGGGGTTCTTTCCTTTGTTGTTTGCATGTGGTCCTTGCCTGGTGCCTTGGGCTCTATTGCCTTTCCTTTGCCCATTTTCCTCTGCCAGGGATCTCTCCTTGCCTGTCGTCCTTGTCTGGTGCCTTGGGTTCTGATGCCTTTCCTTTGTCCATTTGCTGGTTCCTTTCTTCTGCCGGGATCTTTCCTTTGCCTATTGTCCTTATCTGGTGCCTTGGTTCTTTTGCCTTTCTTATGCCTATTCCTCAGTCCGGTTCTGCCTGTTGCCTGTGTTCCTCTGCCGACTTGCCTGCCTAGAAATTTTGCTTGCGAACATAGTGGTACACCCACGCTTCGCAATCCTTAAATTACTGGTGCTCACTGGGCTATCTTTAGTTGGATTGTAAACACTATTCAATAAAGTAGAAAAAAATATTTACTGCAGACTTTAAACATGTTTTTGTTCAACATTGTTCTAGTGTTTTACTGCGGACAAGTTTTTGCTTACTGGGAAATTATCTTTTTAATAATAATAACAATAATAATGCTAATAGTTATCGCCTGGTGCAAACAAAATATGGAAAATATTATTATCATTATTTTAGTCTTTAAGCGAGTAAAACATGAACATTATAAACAATGATTAAAATATTTCCATGTTTTGAGCTAGAGTTTGATAACAAACTGATCGTTATTATTTTAAGATTAAAATATTTTAAAAATGTAAACACCACCTGCTAGATAAAATAAATAATTCAAACATAATTCCTTGTTTAATATATTGTACTGGTTACAAAGAAACCGCAGATCTCCTACTTGAAGCAATAAGATTATTTAATTTGAGGGACACTTCTTCCAAACGGTTTGAAAGATCAACACTACCACTATTTACCATCACTATTTTACATGTATATTATTAATATGGCCCTTTCATCTAAAGAGTCGCAGTGGAGTAGACTTTAAAGGGGAATTATGTCATGTTATAACTTAAACTTTACGGTAATCGAGTAAAAAACAGACAAATTACGACCACCGTAGGTCACCTTGCGTGTCAATTATGGACAAAGTAATGATGCTATGAAATTTATTGATCTGCAATAATCATTATCTAGCTTTAATCTAAGAAATAAACGCATAATAAATATTTAAAGTATGTTGATCCAGTGTCTTTACTGCTGACTGTAAACAAGTTTTTGTCCACTAGGATTGTTTTATAATAAAAGTATACTAGAAATAATAACAATAGATTATAGAATTGCCAATGAACAAAAACTTGTTCAAACTTGTTCAAAGTTTGTAGTCAAGATGTTATACTAGTGTCTTTACTGCAGACTTTGAACAAGTTTTTGCCCACTGGGTGGCATGTTTGAAATTGTTTTATTAGTCTACTATTATGTACTTTCTGTTTAATTTAGTCTACCACTGGACCTACTGTGGAGAGGGATTATTGAGCATAGCTTCAGGTTTTAAAGCCAAAATCACTCCTCCACAGTGATTATTTACTCTTATTGCGAACGCTGCACATTCGTTAGATTCTCAATATGAGTCTTCTTTCTCTCTCTTAGGTCACAAAAATAATAAACAAAATTAAACCAATCAGTTTTGTTGATTTATTAGGTTTTTGTCGGTATTTGTTTATTTAAATATCATTGTGCATGGGATTTAGTCCTGTAAAATTGAATTTCAAAATGCTGAGAATTATGTTTATGTGCATAGGCGATCAATCTCTATTTTTGATCAATCTCTTTCAAGCCTCAAGATAACGATCAGACACCACCTGTTGAAAACTGAAGACTACTCTTGAGGCCTGCTCTTTGTAAACAAGTTTTAGACTGCAATACATGTGGTAAAGGAATAGCAGCCAATTGGAGGAGTATTTTTATATAAAAAAACACTCCTCCACAGATGATGTGCAATAAGTATTATCTATGAGAATTATAAACTGGAATAAGAAACCATCTCAAAGTTTTGCCCAGAATGCAACTTTTATGGCAAATGGAAAGGAATTAAATTTCGATCAAATTCAACAAAAATCGAAACCGCGCAGAAAGGTGTCAATATGCAAAATCATCAATTACAAGATCGTTGACTCTCTATTTGTCTCTGTAAATTTTATTTTTGAAACCTTGAAGAAAGTCCCTAAATAATATAATGTCCCTAAATAATATGAATGGTCTTAATAAATAAATATTAGAAGTGCACACAATATCACTGTACAATGGCAATCTTCAGGGTATACATTTACACCTTTTTTTGGGGGGTAAATACTGTACACTGACAGTCTCCAGGGTGTATTTTCACACCTTTGTAAATAAAGAAATACACTCCATACACTAAATTTACGCTCCGAATGGGTGTAAACCTCTTGCGAGAACAATTTATACTTGCAGGGTTACCCTTGTGGGGTGGATATTTCTTAAAACAAGGAACAAGCGGAACAATCCAATAACTAGCTGAACAACCCAATAACAACCTGAACCAACCCAGTAACAAGCGGAGCAACAATATCATTGAGGAAGACATTGTTTGCTAGAAAAAATGTGGAATTTATTATTGCGAATGAGACATTAAATATTTTGCAATTTTTGCAGGATTTATTTATACAAATGAGGTGTCTGTAGCCACAAGCTTAGACAAAAAGAAAAAAATATGTGAATTTGTATAGCAATGTACGATGTTTATCTAGGCAATAAGCTCCTTTCGTTCTCGCTATTATCAGTGACCTCTATATTTTCACATTGAGGACCAACCAACATATAACCGACACAACAGCAACAAAAACATAGTAATATCGGATTATGCTGTCTGATCGGTAGCGATGAATGAACATTAAAAAATGCAAAGTTTGTTTTACACCTTGTTACTGGGTTGTTCCACTTGTTACTGGGTTGTTCCACTTGTTATTGGGTTGTTCCGCTAGTTCCATGTTATAGTATCGACGGTGTATATTTACCCTTGTGGGGTGTAAACATTAGATTTATAATCTCAATAAAAAACATACAAAAATATTCATACACATTCATTCTATTCTTGAGATATGGCAAAAAATATTTCCTGGGGACAGTAAAGTAGTATTATGGATGATAATTCTTGTATGCACAGAAGATAGCAAACACTTTTGACAACTTTTTATGTAGCTATCAAATCAAAATAACAACACAGAGAAATTATTTTGTGAGAAAAATTAACATCATTGTAGAAAAATTAAAACCAACAACTATACTCTTTCTTTTATGAGTATCAGAAGCAAAATAAATTACAAGTCAGAACAGGCATATAATTTTAAGAACTGGATGAACACACACATTTTCTTTCTTCTTTCACCATTATTGGCAACTTATTGGCAAGTTATATTCACACTCCCTAACTAAAAGTTGTTGTAATCTAAAAATAAAATTTCAGTCTAAATTATATAACAAGGCATTAAACCAGTAATGAGATAATTTTCAGATAATTAGTATTTTGCCGGGTTTAAATTTACACACGTAAAAGATTAGAGCGAAAATTAACACCCAAGATTTTTCTTAGTTTGCAAATTTACACTATTCTTTTTGGAGCAGTGTACATTTACACCCATTTAGGGACTTGTTTTATACATTGGCAATTTTTTATCCCAAAGATTGTCTGCGCATTCTCTGATCCCTCAACTGTCAAATACATCACCTGTGGAGAATTATTTTTTGAGTAAAAAATGATCCACCACCGGTGATGTCTAGTTACTTTCAGGTTTGGAAGGTATATAATTCTCTAGTGTTTGAAATAAGAGCAAATAATCACTGTGGAGAAGTGAATTTTGAGCTTAAGGCTGCAAAGCCTTAAGCTATGCTTAAAAATCTCTCCTCAACAGTGATGATTTACTTTTATATCATACACTGGTTCAGGGTGCTAAGCGTAACAAAAACAATATAATTCATATTATTATAAAGCCATAATAACAGTCTTTTCATGAACACCACACATAGAAAGCAGAATTACATGGTCTTCTTTATATAAATGTCTAAATAGATGCTCTTACAAGGGAGGGTAATAGTGACAGTGAATCCCATTGAATTCTCTTTCTGCATGTTTTAATAAGCACTCATAAACCAAAATGTTATGGTACACAAAAATATAAATTATGCTCAAAAATCAATCTGCCACAGTAGTGCATTTAGATGAATTTAGAGGTAAATTTGTCTCCTGTGTCATCAATATTTCTGCGCTCTGAATTTTATTTCTCTCGTGTAACAGATATATAACAGGTGTGATAATTGAATTCCAAAACACAATTGTGAATACAATATACTTTATTTCAACACTGTATTTCCATGTTTCTGTATGTCCAGTTGCTCGTAGGATACTGTATATAGAAAATGGCACCCAACACAAAATAAATGCGATCCATGTTTTTAGGAACAATATAAAGATTCTTCTTTCACGATTGAATTTAATATGTAGTTCATTGCTTTGACATTGATCTTGATTCGTTTCTCTTTTGCTTCTACTATTTTTATTGCGAATAGTTCTACATCTTGTTGAAAGTTTCTTAAGTGCTCTAATTATTATTGTGTAACATACAGCCGTAAACGCTGCTGTCGGATAGATTAGGACAGGAAATATGATGTAGTTATGATTATCATTGGTAATGAGATAATGCTTTACCGTAACAAACATCAGTGATAAAAACCAAATAAAGCAACAGGTAATTACCGTTGTCTTGATTGTTAAATTTTGATATGTGAATGGTTTTTGAACCGCTAGTAATCGATCGATTGTCATTGCGATGTACGAGAATAAAGAAAGGCATAATGTAGAATGCATTATCTCTGACTCTAAAAGTCCCTTTGCATTATGAACAAAGTCTTTATCATCTAGTGCAAGAAATTTATTGATAATTAATATAATAGCAATCGTTAGATCAATAATCGATACGTTCAAAATGAATATGCTAGACTTTGTGCGTGGTGCTTTTTTATACATTACAACAAGTTGTATAATGTTCGCGATGACAATCAAACCAGCCGTGCATGGTTTCACAATCTGAAACATGACCTTGTTAAAATCCATCTTTGTTGTTATTGTGTTATTGTGTACTTGTTTATTGTTCTTTCTTGTTTTCTCAATTCTTTCTGCTATCACACCCTTCTATTTTCTACCATTAATTTGCTGTCTATTTCATTTCTTTATTCCTTCTTCTAATTCTATTTAATTTTTCTGCTTCCATGTTTCATTTTTCTTAAACCATGCTAAAAATAATTTATATGACTTGATCAACATGCAGGTGAACATGCAGGTGCCACTTTGATCAATGTCATACTATTCTACTAATAACAAGTTTCAGTGCTTTACAAAAATGTTTATTATCACCCCTGATTTATTTTGAAATTGTGTTGTCTTTATTGCAAATAATAAATAACCCAGGGGGGTAGTTAATTCTTGATATGGGTCTCCAATCTAAGCTAATCTAAACATTATATAATAATAATATGAACATTTAATTTTCTACATTATTTTATTGTTATTACAGTTCAACTTTTTCTGTGGTTAGTTGATATAATCTGTACACGCGACTATGTTGATATTTTATTGTACTGAAGTTGTTATTTACGTGCACTACTAATGGTAATCATCATGGTGACTCAGTATTCTTTTGCTTTGAGTTATTCTATTTTATTTCAACATTTTTTAAATAAATATATATAAATATTTTGAAATCATAGCTTTTATAAACAAAAACAATTTATGTATTTATCTGATATGATATTAATGCAGTACCTCAGTGATGGAGTTAAGAGTAATAGTCACTGTAGAGGAGGGTTTTTTGAGCATAGCTTTAAGCTTTGTTGCTGTTCTCATTTGATGTACTGAGTACGTGCATAATGACAATAGTATAATGACATTTTGAGTGATATAGTAAACAGATGTTTGAGTGGAATTATTTATAACAGAAGAAGGCATCTTATATAAAGTGATTTACTCAATTTAAAAAGTATTAAGTTAATTAAGTTAAGAATTAGAAAAGTATTTGTAACGTTGTTTTAAGCATTGTAAAGCTCCTTGTTCTCGCTTATAGCTGTCTGTTATGTTCCTCTACAAGTTTTCTGCTTTCCCTATTCAATATAATGCTTTGTAGTCTGAAGCAATGCTCAAAAATCCCTCCTCTACTGTTATTATTTACTCCTATTTCGTACACTGCAGGGTGAATATGTATATAATAAAGATTAAATGAAACATTCTCCTTATTAAACCCTCTTACGAAAGAAATAAAATAAATTTTTTGCGGGACCTCAACTTTGATCTAATTTAGGTATCCTCCTGTGATGAAACAGCAAAATTTTTTAATAATATGACATACAATTTTTTCTTCCATTGATTAAGCTCCCAACAAAAAATAAATTCAAACAGTTGCTCAAAGTAGAACTTGTTACAATGCAATAATTTTCTAGTGCAGTGACTGTAGAAAAAGGAAGTTATTACATTGTAACAAGTTCTACATGATGCCCCCATTGATAATCTCTCCTAAGCAAATCAGTTCTGGTTTTAAACTGATAATTTAACTGTAGGTATATCTGACCACATTCTTTTGTTATTGTTCCTAAATCGAATTGGAACCATACTCCTAAGAAACACAACATTCAAGCGAGACATTAATAATCTGGATAAAGAAAATATTTTTCTACTAGACATCTATTGACTGTGAGGAAATACTTGAAGAAAAAAAAGAATGCTGTTGATAATTATTTTAACAATTATCTTGGCAAAGCTGGATAAATAATTATATGTCCTTTAAAAATCACAAACAAAGAATTCAATAAACCTTGGATAATGAATGAAATAATTAAATCTATTTAAAAGAAACATAATAAGATATAATATATTATATAAACTTCAAAAGTAGTGTCTCTTTAAGATCAGGGGCTCCCTTCAGGATCTTGGGGTTAACTGATAATTTCGATGTGTAATGTTCAAACTATAAATATACAAAAATATAGTCTTTAGAAAATGATATAATATTAATACTGAAATATATTAAATTAACAAACTTGGACACAACAATTGAGGACATATTGCAACTTCTATCCTAAGGCTTTCTCTGCCGAAAGATACCTCTGGGATCGAGGCTGGACATATTGAAGAAAAATATACTTTTTAACATCAATCATAGCATAAATATAATAAAATAATATGACATAAACTTACCAGCTTCCCTAAGTCTAAGGTGAAGTGAAATGAGTGACTGTGAATTGACTTGACTTGAACTACTAAAATATTGAGACTTGCCATTGTGCCTTGTATAAATATTAAAAGTTGAATTTAACTACATTTGAAAACGCCTTGTTTCTAGTTGAATGATAGTGTTATGAAATGAAAAGTTATAAAATATAAACTTTTGCACAAAAATATTCAAGTCCCTAATGAACTTGCTTATAATAAACAATTTGATGCAATGAATACCATGGAAACAATTTTGCAATAACGACTTAATTAAGAATTAACACCTGACAATGAGAATATTTTAAGAACAATTATAAGGTGCGCATCACAGCATTAAGGCAGTACATACACTGGCACAATGAACAAATATTTTAATACTTATATGCCATGAATAAAACATAAGGCATATTTTACATTGGCAAATAATACCAAAACAAAATTATATACTTGACTAATCATAAAACTTATTTTTTGCAATCATTTTGCAAAACCTGAAATGTGGTAACTTTACAGTCTCTTCAAAAACAAAATTGTGCTATAAATAAGGTAAAGGAAAATTATTAAGGCCGTTTTTTTTTTTTAACAAGACTTATCCTTAAAAGATTAGTATCACGACAACAAATTATTGTCTGTTTAAAAAACCATTAGCAAATCCCTTTGCTTGTTATCATTGTGCTGAAAAAGAGGTACAAACCTTAATTAATCAACTTACTGGATGCAAGGTGTATCTAACACGTTATCCAACGTGAAATAACCCTGTCTTTAAGGAAGATTTTCACTATCATTTGATACTTGGTCACACTAAAAACCTCAAAAACCATCTCAAAGAAGGGTCAAGACTATCATGTCCATGTCCCTATAAGCACTACCGTCTACCTGTTCCCTTGTAAAGTGGTTTTGGCCACGTTTCAGGGTCAATAAGGTAGATTGAGGGTTTTATTCCCTATCAGAACAGTGATAAGATTTGCAGAGAGAAAAAATACCCCCTCTCCTAGTAGTGGCCTCAACCTTTACAGGATTTAAAAACAAACAAAATAAAAATCTCAAAAATTACTCCTCCACAGTGATTATCTATGATGTTCTATCAGATTCACAACAACAACAAAAAGCACAAGTGTATTTAAAGGAACACAAGTCTATTTACAAAAATATAAAAACCTATTTAGAACAATTCAAAAACGTCTTTAGAAAAAAGCACAAGTCTATTTACAAAAAAACGCAAAAGCATATTTACAAAAAAACGCAAGTATATAATATAAAAAAACGCAAGCGTATTTACAAAAAAATGCCAGCGCATTTAAAAAACCTGCAAGTGTATATAACATTTAGAAGAAAACAGTCAACTAAGTATGTACTAATTAATATAGCAGAAATTATTACATCAGCACTTGATAACAATAAACAGTATGTGGCTTATTTATGGACCTACAAAATACATTTGATACTGTAAACTATGGGATTCTAACAGAAACCATAAGCACTATGGAATTAGGAGCATTGCCAATTGTAGTTTAAAAATTGTATCTTACTAATTGTATTTGTAATTAAATCATTTCCATTAATGGTTTTACTCGCCCACCATATTGAGTTCCTCAAGGCTCCATTAGGACCTCTTCTCTTTACATGTATGACAAAATTTGGGACAAATCAAGGGACCAAAACACTCCTAGTGACCAATATTTAGTGCATTTTTTTAAAAGCTTTTGTTCAGCTCACTTCAGTTCTTTTTTTAAGTAACATTAACTTGAAGATTATTACTATAGGTAACTGTTTAAGCAGTGTTTACACGCTACAATTAATCCGGCGGATTCGATACTTTACTAATTATGTTCTAGACGTCGTGTGTACGACTGTTAACCGTTAACAGATTTTTCAAAATCGTGGCCGATTTTCAATAATGGCAGTTAGTAGAGTACCGAATCGTGACTAAAAATCGTAGTGTGTAAACCTTACATTACTGATACATGACTTATCAAAATACCAGAATATTACTTTAATACTACATACACTCTTGACATAACAAATCTTTTGTGAACACAACTAAAATATGAATCAACTCAATTAAAAGAACAGCTATTATAGCATTGGATCACTTTTTCTAAAATTATCAAATAAGTACCGATTTATTTGAACTTTAGTCCAAATAATATATAAAGACCTCTAATAAATTCTTTTCCACATTGGTGTGTGAAATAAGAGCAAATAATCACTGTGGAGGAGTGGTTTTGAGCATTTCTTCAGGCTTTGTAACCTGAAGCAATACTTAAAAACCCCTCCTCCAGAGTGATTATTAGTTCTCATTTCAAACACTGGACAGACATTGCTCAAATCTTCTTTGTTGATTATTAGTTCTTGTTAGTTATTACACAATTCTGCATTTTCTTTACCTTTATGTCACCGAGCGAAACCACATTGCCACCACCTTCCCCTGTCTTTTAATATCTTAGTCTTAACTTGCTAGGGTAAATTAAAAAAAATTAAACTATATAAGAGCAAATAATCACTGTGGAGGAGTAATTTTTTGTAGCCTGAAGCAATGCTCGAAAATTCCTCTACAGCGATTTTTTGTTCTTAACTTTTTGTTCCTATTTCAAACACTAAACTATATAGTGGTGGCCTATAGTTTCTTTTAGTAAGTTTCTCTTAACAAAAAAATACTAGAAACAGTTTCAAAAATAAGATTTATAGAGGAGAGTACAGAGTCATCGAACTTGCATCGATTTACGGAAGAAACCAATCAATTGCAAGATAGTTGATAATAGACCTATTCACAAATACATGAAAACGAGGCGTTGGTTGCTTAAAGTAGAACTTGTTGCAATGCAGTCACTGCACAAAGTCATTGCAACAAATTCTACTTTGCGCAGCCAAAGCCTCATTTGCATGTATTGCGAATAGGTCTATATATCACTTTTTATTATAACTCTTTGTTTCAATTGTTATCTTATCCGATACTTTTTGATGAATTTGATTAGATTCGTTTTTTTTCAATCCGTCAAAAAAGTTATTTGATATTAAGGTGGATCTCGCACGAATTCTAAACGAATCAATTACATTTGTTGGAAATTGCAATATGGAAAATACAATAATGAATTAGTTTTCTGGAATTAATGTCTCTATGAACAAACAAAATTCAAAATGTTAATCATCTGACAGAATCATCTGTTCTCTTATATTAGGGAGTAGTACTCAAAACAAGTGCAAATTCTTCCACAATGATTATTTGCTCTTATTTCAAACCACTGAACTGCAGATTTAAGGAAACAAAATTAGAGGAAAATCTTCTATGGTGGAACTGCGAAAATAGTTCAACAGAGAAGAGTATTGAGTCAATGATCTTGCAATAGATTGGTTTTTTCGTACTGAAGAAACCAATCCATTGCAAGCTCATTGACTTAACACACTTCTACACTTTCTTTTCTATGAAGAAATTTATGATTGCTATTTTTCTGTACCTCAAAATGCTTTAATTATAATGCAGGTCCTAAAAGATTAAAAGCACTGTCCAGTTGTGGAGAAGCCATCTTTATATTACCATTTTGGTTGCTTTCTTGGTTCTGGATAGTAAGTTAATGTTGCATTTACATTCCCTTTGCTCGTTTCAAGATGGTAGTTATTGTATTTAGTTATTTATTAAAGACCAAACAAACTCCATAAATCCCAAGTGAGCATTCTAGAGTGTTAGTAAACAAAGTAGCTTTTTTACCTCTTTAGCTTTACAAACTTTGTAGTTTCAAACATGACATTCTTCCACTAAATCGTAGAGGTAATTGTAGCTGCAATGCTCAAAAATTCTCCACAGTGATTATTTGTTCCTATTTTGAACACTGTTATTGAGAAAATATATGCCAAATATATTGTACATCATATTGAGCTTGTAAAGGGTCAATTTCCTCAGCATAAAGAAACCAATGCATTATAAAGGCCAATTTCCATGCAGCGACTTTCGAGCGCACGGCCATCAGCAATCAGTTGTGAGCATGCGCAGTTTCATTGTTTACACTTTTTGCTCAACATGAGTTGTTCGCTGACGGCCGCTATGAATGTAGAAACACTTTCTACTTTCTGAGCGGATCGCCAGCGATTTATAACGTGTTTATATTCTAAACCAATCAGAATGCTTTATTACTAAAATTATTCATCAAAAGAAGT
>JAULBZ010006238.1:0-12568 GCA_032360805.1 Neoturris breviconis
CAGTAAGGAGGGAGGGGGCATCAGCATAAACTGATCATGCCGCAAAGCTCAGTTTTTCGCTATTCACACGATCAGATTTTCCCTGTTCAGTGGGGGGACTCCTGTAAATTTTTGGAATTTTTTCCGCTTATTAAGTTTTAGGAATTCAACAATAGCATAAAACAGTCTCTCCCCTCGCTTATTCCCTTCCCCTGTTTATGGCAAGGGTAGATTATTTTTGAAACTATAGTTTCTCCCGTATTAAATTTCGTGCATGTTTTGCGTGCAATTTTTGTGCTAAATTTCGGGCAATAAGTAAGTTTTTTGCGCGAATGAGTGAAAATTAGTATGAACAAGGTAATCGTGATCCTTTCGCGCTGTAAAAGTTTACTCGGTTGGTGACTAATTGATGGGCTTACATAGTATACCGTGATTAACAATATTTGTTGGCATGTGACGACTAGCCTGAGTTCCAGTCCCAAACTACTACTTGTTGTAGTTTGAGACTGGAGCTCAGGCTAGGAATGACTAATCAACGTAAATACGAAATCGTTTTGACGTCGGTACGAAAAATGACATCTTTTTAACGTTATTAGACGTGTGCTGGCAAGGTACAAGAGAAAATACTGTATTAGTATTAGAAATGTTTGACATTGAATTACATACATAAATAAATATAAATATTTAATAATTTACTTCTCAGTTCTTTTTTTATTGATTGTTTACTTCTAAGAAACTAGCCTGATCCACAAACACAACGTCTGGCGGAGAATGCTCAAGGAACTTTCTTTGCTGTGGTGAGAGTCTGCGGAACAGGCTACTAATAAACGTACTAAGAACGAATTTATCAACAAATGAATAAAACAAATGTGTAATGAATAAAAAAAGCTTAAGTGTATAAAATATCCATTAACTTTTGATCAGTCACGTGATACTTTAACCCTATACAGGATGGGCTTTTGGCTCTGAATTGATGGGAGGGGTAATATAATAATCTTGGTGGAGGAGTAATATTTAAACGAAGCTGTATCTTTTGTAACTTAACAACAGGCTTTGTAACGTGAATCCGTTCTACAAACATCACTCCTCCATAGCAGTTATTTGCTTATTTCAAGCACTGTTTTATATTCAAAAGTTGATTCAAATATGTTACCGCTTCAATATGATATAAGCAATTCATTTTTTAATGATGGCTGAATTTTTAAATTGCCAATAACTGGTTTTGAATACACAGCGGTAACTGCACTCATAGCTTTGAGCTTCAATGTTTTTAAAGATGGTACCAAGAACTGTTCAAAGTGATGAATATCTTTCCCTTTCTTAACAAAAACATCGATCTGTTTTCCATCTCTTGAAACTCCCATAACAAACTGATAATTGTCGTCTTTAAAATCGAAATATTTTTCCGTTTTTAATTCTAGTAATGCTTCAATCTCATATGTCTTCATGTTAATTATGATTATATGTCTCTTTGAAGTCCACAAAAATAATTGTGACGTCATAGGACAATATTCGTAATTATATTGATCTTCGTTAGTTCTTGATCCGAAAAATGTTTTATATTCCGTAAATAATTCAGAAAAATCAATTTCTTTTACTAAATGAGAAACAAACCCATCAGAAATGCCACCAAATACCAATTTAAGTAATGTGGTTTCAGGCAATAGCCATTCTAACGTAAGCCACACAGGCGCTTCTGGGATGTTAAGATATATTACATCGGTCGGATGTTCAAAGTATGTTAACTCAGTTAAATCAGTTAAAGCTTTTTTGCTATCGAATCGTTGTCCTGTGTGCAGTAAGTAGTATGATCTTAATCTCTTTGAGACATCTTTTACAGAAAAAACCGAATCTTCAAAGTCACTATCTAGTATGGTTACTGTTAAATATTCCGAAAATATATCAACTCTATAAAAAGCCCCTGACAAGTCTTCCTCGATTGGAAAATGTAAGAATTTCAATGACGGTGCAGTAAAGTTCAATACTGATGCCTGACTTTGAAAAGGCCAGACGATACACAGTGATTCACATTTTTTACGTATATCAAACTTAAAGCTATCGGTTGAATCTAATATGGCGGTTTCTTGGTGTTTTCTGATCTTCATTGTGTAGTTATCAATATTATATACAGTGAAATGTACCATGTTATGGTCACCAGATATTGTGTATTTGAATTTAAGTAACATCATACTGTTAGCGTCGGAAACACATTTATAGAAGTGATGCTCGTTTAACTTTATATACTTGAACGACAGTTGACGAAATGATGCGGACTTGTCAGTAGGCACCAAAAACTCCTTCTCAGAGCCATCTTTAAGTTTGATTACAACTAGCTTATGTGTAGCACATAACAGCTTCTCCTCCACTGACGTTATTTTTTCTTTTATCGCTTTAAATCGTACAACTCTATAACCTTGTTCCAAGTATTCAATCAAATCTTTCAGTGATGAATATTTATTTACTACGCTGGAGAACTTTCTTGCTTTAATTTTTGTGTTTACAGATACTGGTTCGTAAATCGGTACTCTTCTGCCATTTGTAAGTTCCTCGATTACTCTGATTTTTGAAACGCATTTATTTTTATTTTCTTCTCTCGTCTTCATTGAAACCATGATGTTTATTGTGTTCGTTTCGTTCTGAAAACAGAATGATAAATTATATTATAATGAACACTCGCTATAAATAACTTGTGTCGGTGGTACCAGTAGTACGCGATGGCTAGTCAATGTAAAAAAGACGTATTATCCAAAGACATTAATTACGTAGCATAAGTATTCCTAATCCTGATCAGACTTACTTTTTGTAAATAGATTAAATTCCTTAATTCATACCCAAATGCAAGCTCGTCCCCAGCACCTTTTGACTTTTTTTTATTTTTCTCCAAAGAAAAATAAAAAAAAGTCAAAATGTGCTGGGGACGAGCTTGTATCCAATGGGTACGCTACGAAAACTAATAAAAATTGAAAAGACGTCTTGACATCGTTTTGACGTTGGATCGAGGTCATAATATATATCTGAAACTGAGTAATCTAAATCAGCGCACGATTCTACTAAAAGAACCGGTAAATATCTTCCGAATAAACATAAAATAAAACATTTAATTAAAGCTTCTCGTGGCTAGCAATTCTATCACAAAACAAACATGGCCGAAAGCTCCATGTGCGAAAACGATGTCCTATCAGAATATAGAAAGAAACAGACCACGTGAGCGCCCGGTTTCTTATGTTCTGACTGACAACTGACTGAATTCGACAATAACAACAGCGTCACTTCTACGATGTAATATATACTCAGTTAGCAAAAACTTGTTCAAAGTCCTCAGTAAACAAGTTTTTACCATTAGCTATTTATTTGACTCATTTATGTAAAGAACATTTGTAAAAATAACATAACTCTAGATCAATTATATCATAGATATATCACTACTGTATTATGTGTTATTGATCAAATTACAGATAAAATCAATATTACTCAAGTTGTAGCTATATGCCTGTATCAAATAGAAAACCACACTGAGACTCACACCACAAAAACATAACATTATATTGTTATTCAAACCCACACTACAAAAACATTGAATGACACATAGTTACGGTGCTTATACAACGATTTAGCAATAAATTATATGTAGTTGATTATAAGTTAATTCAAGGACAATTAAATCGTCATTTGAGATTGTATCATTATTGTGACGGGGTATACAACACGCACTATTTCAAGCATAGCTCAGGTATAATTATCTTCCAGATCTTTCACCGTTTTGTAAAAAAATACTATATATAGTAATTCAACACTAAGAAAGTAACCGGATGTTTAAGTAAGTAAGTAAGTAACCAAAGGAATCGCCATTGAGTAACCAAAGGAATCGCCATTAAGTAACCAAAGGAATCGCCATTGAACTATTGCCAAAACATATGGATATTTTATATTGGATAAAGGAGGAAATCTGTCCAAACTTGTTCAGGGAATCCATATCAGTTAGTGGTTCTTCCTCCCCTCTGACTATCAAATAAGTTAACTCAGACACTATAGCCTGAACTCCACGAGTCCTTAGATCAGATAGAGATTGTTTGTGTTGTCTTTGTGAGTCCTGTATCGTCTATTTTGTGATGTCCAAAGGGTAACCATCACCTTTGTCTGAGCTTTTGCTCGTAGTGTTGGTTCCCCTTCAGTAGTGTATAGTTATTTACTCAGTTAATTGTAGTTTCACTGCTGATAAAATAAATATCTTATCTATCTATCTTATCTTAGCCACTGCAAGTATTGCGGTTATCCAATGATCGTTTTTATAATAATCACGACATGAAGGACTGCCCACAGTGGACAAGAAAGTGTTCAAAGTCTGCAATAAAGATAATAGAACAACATTGTTAAAGCGCCTTCGGACTTTAAACAAGTTTTTGCCCACTAGGCGGACGCGGGGGAGTTAAATTCCAGTTTTGGTGAAAAAATACCACCAACTTCCATTTATTAGGAACAGGTTTTATAAGGGTTTGACCCATAAAAACACCCCCTTTTTAATAATTTTCGGATTTTATGTTACCTACAATTAGGCACGGCCGAGTGAATTATTTTAAGAAAACTATAACAAACTAAACAATGAAACCTATGTCCAAAATTTATTTGGCATGAAATGAGCTTGCTGATAAGAAAATGATATCACATCACAACTGGGAAGTAAAACGCGAGTCAAACTCAAAATATCAACTTAGCTTCCATATCTTTCCTGACAAAAGTTTTATTTTTCATTCAGGAAAAGAAGTTTGGGAACGACATATATTCTGAACTCACCCCTAGTTGGGGTATTATGCGTGTTCCAATTGGGCAAAAGCCTGTTCAAAGACTGTAGTGAAAAAGCTAAACCAAACGTTGTTCTAGCATCTTTACTGCTGACTTTGAACAAGTTCTTGCCCATTGGGGTATTCATATATTCTAGTGGGAAAAACTTGTTCGCAGTAAAAACACTAGAACAACGTCGATAATTTGCAACAACAAAAATCAATTATATGCTTAGTTGCGGTTCGGAAGCATGATCTAACGGAAAATAATTTCAGTTCATACGACATAATGATGGGAAACTCATTCCCACGTGATTTTTGTGTGGATGGTTCAATGACGTAAATAGAAAAATATATACTTTTTAATTTTCTTACAATCTAACAAAGTAATACAATAATGAGCAAAAACTTGTTCAAAGTCCGCAGTAAAGACGCTAGAACTAAGTTAAAGTCGTTGTCTGGCAACTTTACTACGGACTTTGAACAATTTTTTGCCAACTTGGAACAAGTACGCGTCGTAAAATACAGTAGATACCAGCTAGAGTAGGGGAAAGTTTTCCCCCTGGATGGACCTTTAAATCATTATCTGCCATGGGGAGGTTTCAAGTATTTTTAAAAGGATTCGTTAAAATGACTTCTTAAAAAAAGCCAAGAAAAGTACAAAGGTTATTGAGGATTTAGAGTATATTTAACTCGACGTAAACACCAACAGAAAAAAAGTTGTCTATCTGGAAAAACTCTAAGAGTATTCAAACTCACCTCTGTACTTGCGTCTGCTCCAATATTAAATCAATATATACACGATCCAAACGATCCATCAACATTCAGAATTAAAAAAATAATTTATCCCACTGCTTCTAGCTTATTATCCTTTCTCTTGACAAATTCCTATCGTCTTTACTATAAATCCGAAAGTTGAAAATATATTAAAACGATAATATTAGTTTTTTATATCTTTATGATATCATTATAATGTTAATCTATGACAACCCTCCATGCAGAGATTATTTAATGATTGCATTCGCCAACGGACAAATATTTGTTCAAAGTCCGCAGTAAAGATGCTGGAACAAAATCGTTCTACGTTGCTCTAGCGTCTTTACTGCGGACTTTGAACAAGTTTTTGCCCACTAGGATCATTGTATATTTATGTGGTCGGCTAAAAAGATCATATGATACAAAGTAGCTAACGGTTTTATTCCAACCTTGTTCTCAGAGCTTTAGTTATTTCTCTATAGTTTTTTTTTATATTTTACGACTCAAAGAATAAGGAGCATTGGGGACGAGATTGTGATTTAATTTAAAGTTTTGCTATCGTTTAAACTCGTTTCCAGTCCACCGGTAGATGTCATAAGACTTGAATAGTTTCTTTTATTTCATCAGAGAATCGGAAAGTCTAGAAGCCCTGGGTACGAGGTTAGGAATATGGAGAACTAAACTAATCCGATTATGCACAGGATATTTAAAGTTGGTTTGTTGTATTCTACTCTGGTACATCTCTATTCCTATCTACTTTGAAGCTTAGCTGTCAAAAGCGAATGCCCCCATATTAGCATTTATATTTCAAATCACCATTCAACAGTGTGTGCATAACTTGAATACGATCCAGTGAGTATAAACTTGTTCAAAGTTCGCAGTAAGACCCTAGCGTTTTTACTTTGAACAAGTTTGAACATATTTCCTCCTTTATCCAATATAAAATATCCGTATGTTTTGGCAATAGTTCAATGGCGTAATTTCCTGTCGAATATCAGAAAGCTCTTATTAAGACGACACACGTACGGTCAACATCCTTCCTTGGTAGCTAGTTACTTTATTGTTTTTGTATAAGGTCCTAGGTACGAGGTTGCAGATTGATTACGATAATTGAATGTAAAAATTATTTGGGAATAAATACCAAGGTCCTCCCAAGTAACATTTAAGAAAAAAATAATAAAGTAAAAAGGTGATGGGCAAACTTGAACCCAGCCGGCAAAAACCTGTTCAAAGTCAGCAAAATAACGTTAGAATAACAACTTTCGCAACTAAGAATTCAGTGGAAAGTTAAGAGGATACTTACTTGTTCTTGAGGTGGATTTACACGAGGTTAAAAATAAAGCCAAAAGAAGATCTCCCAATTAGTAGAACTTGACCTCACATGGCGTGTGATGTCAATTTTCACCAATAGAATATGTCCTTATTGTCTTTCGCGCGAAATTTATCGCCTAAAGTAAATCTTTTCATTTTTATTCCGGAATTATCCTCCTATCATTTTCATTTCGAAACTTTCCACTGAATTCTTAGTTTCGAAAGTTGTTGCTGAGACTCTTAAATAGTTCATTTAGTTTGGGAAGGCAAGAAGCCCTGGGAACGAGGTTGCATATAACTTTTAAAGGGGGGAATAATTCGACAGCTCATCAAAAAGGTGCTTCCACGTACTTGATGGCTTATTTCATTCAGACAGCTGAAAATTTATTCCAGAACGATTATCATTAAAATTAAATATACAGTTATATATTTAAAACCAGCTGTACATCAAATCCTTTCTCAGAAGAATGCATTTAATATCCAACCTTTTTCTTGTAGCAACTGTTAAGTAACTTGTAGTGCCGAAATTTTGGTTTATCATAAGCAACTCTCCTAAAATCGATCGCTCGAAAGGACTGGGGCGCTCAGTAAATATCCAAGATAGGGCACTTTTTCGAGAGCGGCGTTTATAAAGTTTATTGGAAATCAGTTGAAATATAAATGAAAGTCCACTTCTCAATAATGAAACTGGTCTTCAATAAAGTACTAAGTATGAAAATAAGGCTACTTTACAGGTGTCTTCTATAGATGTCTACAATATCTTTGAACAAGCACTCTATAGGGCAGTTATAAGACACGTGCTTATTCGAGCATATACAGTAGCTAAGTAATAGCAAATGCATCAGGACGCTTATTATAAACAGACTGTTTTCGGGAGCGCTTTTGTCTTAATCAAAGAGAGCGCTCATTCGAGGGGACGAGATCATGTGCGGTAGGAAATATTTTTACGTCGCTATATTTTTACTTTCTTTTCTGTAGCTATTGTGCTAAATTTAGAAGAGGGGCTCTTATTCGAGTAGAGAGCCAAAAAAATTAAACAAAGACAGTCTGTTAGCCTACATAAATGAATCATCTCAGAAGGAGTCTGCGCTAATGAATGAACATATTATACTTACCTTGACTATGTTAATTTGAAATGTAAATATTTGCCTTAGATCAATCAGTAAATAAGGATATGACGATAAAACAATTAAATGAACCTACAGACAATTAATTTTAAAACAAAGTTTATGAGCAACTCATTAGGGACCGTCTCAAAAATAAAATCTACAGAGGAGAGTACTGAGTCAACGATCTTGCAACGGATTGGTTTCTTCGTACTGAAGAAAACAATACATTGCAAGCTTATTGACCTATCACACTTTTGCAGATTAATTTTAGTTGACAAAATTTGTGGTGGTTGATCCCTTATTAGAAAACTAGGGTCTTTTTTTGACCACATCTTCATAGTTGTACCAGCGTCTTGACTAAGGACTTTGAACAAGTTTTTGATCACACTTTTTTATTTCTATTATCTATATTGATCGTATTCATTGTTATTTTCTCATCTACTGAGAAATTTACAGCATGCTTCAGTGAGCAAAAACATATCCAAAAGTATGCAGTAAACATTCTTCTAGGGTCTTGTGCACTGTGCACTTTGAACAAGATTTTGCCCACTGGATGTATCCTCACAGGAAATTTCATAGTCTGTGTTTAGTTCAGTCAAGCGTACCAAATGACCAAACCCTTGATATTTTAATCAAAGGTACGGCATTGAAAGTATCCCACCAAACCAAAAGTTAAACCTAAGCACATAAATATGATTTGCATGCACACATTATACGTCAGTGTTTGAAATGTCTTTATTAAGATAGTAAAGTTTCAGTTCAAATAAATATTTGGAACACCTTTTTTAAGGTAAAATTATGTCAGGTCACTGTGAGGAGAGTAGTGAAATTTCAAATCCAGGATAAACACCCCAATTTTATATGGCAATAGGATTTCATGTCCTTATTAAGTTGATACAGTTTCAGTTCAAATAAACAATTGGAACACCATTATCAAGATAAATTATATCAAACCAAATCACTGTGGAGGAGAGTATTGAAATTTCCAATTATAGCCTGAAGTAATGCTCAAAAAAAAATTCTCCACAGTGGATATTATATATCATAGATATTACATGTTCATTAAAACAACTTATTCTTTTACTAACAAATATTCCTCTGTTAAATTTATTATTTTATTAAAAAGCTCTTCCTCTGTTGAATTGTGTATTGTCATTATATTTCTAATTTGAATGAGTCATTAATAATGTTATAAACATGATGACTTTCTAAGTCTCCACTTTTGAAAAAATCCCATTTTCGCCAATACTCGGTGCCGAGTTTAGGTAATTGAAAAAAAATTGGGAAAAGCGGAATATCAAAGGAAACTTACGGGCTACATATCACACCCCATCATCTAATTGGCTAATGAAGAACAATGTAATTAAATTCGTCCACTCAGTTACCTAATTATACGGGTGTGTGTATGTGGGGAGGGGTAAATTTGTCGAAAAAAATCAACACCTATTTCAATTAATTAAGACCCCTAATGTATGTTTTCCAAGAAACTTGTGAAAATTAATCATCGCAAAAATTTATCGTCTAGGTACCAACACTAACCCACCCCCAATGATTTCTTTATCTAAGTATGATTCAACAAACTATTACCTACCATATATGTCGTATTTAAACTAGAAATACCCCATTTCACTTTAATAACACCACTCTAATCTATGAATTTCTAAAAATGTACCACCTCTACCAACCTCCCTCCTTAATATTAAACTGTCCCTACCATTAGGTGACAGAGAGTAGTTTAATTGTTGAATTTGATCAAATGTAGAAATAAATTAACCAATCAAAAGTACGATGTTGGAAGTAGTCCACCAAATCGAGTAATAATTAAACCTGTGGTCAAAGTTAAACTCTTGATAAAATCCCTGTATTTCTGAAAATAAATTGACCACCGATCTCGCAATTTTTGCCTAGAATGCCAAATTTCAATATAACGCAATTTGGACCCTTTTTGCCCGAAACTCGGATCCGAGTGGACGAATTCGAAAGATTTATTTTAGCTTTTTTCAGAAATAAAATATAGTCGTATATCACATGGGAAAGAATTTACTGCTCGATTACATTTAAGGTCGACGTCCACTAGACGAAAAAATTCGCTGCAAATGCAAAAAGAAGACATTCTATTGGTAGAAATTGACGTCAGAGCGAATATTTCTCCTAGTGGAAGTCAACCTTTACAAAGCTATGAAACAAAAGAGATTCTAATTTATTATCTGGTCTTCTTTAAAATCACACACCAATTTCCACAATCAAAATATATGTGTTTAATTTCAATATTAGCCATTTGTAAACATAAAGTTTCCAATTCACCTTGCTTAAAAACGTGATAAAATCTATGAAAAACCTTTTCCTCTTTTCCACTCTCCGTTGGAACTTGTTTCTTATCACCACTTTTTAAATGCCATGGTACTAGTAAATCTTGTTGCTGGAACCTATACCGACCTTCACTTACTTCAATCGTATCTGCTGCATTACTTATGTTACTATTTGGAATATCATCACTGCTTTCCACGCCATTTTGAATATTATTTGTTATTTCTGAAGTTGCATTTTCATGCGCAGTTTTTCGGCTTTGTTCAGAAGGAAACTTGCTATCCATATTGTTTATATTTTCCTCATTGTTTAAATTTATCTCTAAGAGTTTTTTATTAATGTCCTCTATTTTTTGCTCGATTGCCCAAACATAAACTAAAACTAATCCACCAATGCGAGTAATTCGAACGAGTTCTTCTAACGCTTCCAGCCGTCTCATCTCTGTTGAAAGATGATGAATAACAGCAATGCATATACAAGCATCAAAACTTTGAGTTCTAAAAAAAAGAAATATTTTTTTAAAACTACAGTAAAACTACAGTCCAGATTGTTTATCAACCAGCGTCAAATGCGAAAGAACAGATTTTTTTATTCAAAGATGTTAAAAATGTTTAAAAAGAGCAAATAATCACTGCGGTTAAGTGATCTTTGAGCATAGCTTCAGGCTACAATACCTGAAGATATGCTTAAAAACCCCTCCTCCACATTGATTACTTACTCTCATTTCGACCACTGCTTACCTGTATGGTGTTTTTAAACAATCTGCCACCAGTACTTCAAAATTACGTTCTTGACAAATTCTAGCTAAATTGAAACTTCTATCTGATCCAAAAGTAAAGATCTTATCATTTACGCCAAGATATTTACCATTACCACAACCAACATCTGCAACTAAACTACTGTTCGGTAAACTACACAAGAATTCTTTAACTTTTGGCCAAGGTGAATGTCTGGTGTTACTGAAATGAGTAGCAATTTCTTCGTATACTTTATATACATGTTCACCCTCTAAATTACTCGCTTCACTCGATGTATTCGGAACACATAAATTCGTTTTACTTAATTCTCTTTTTATAATTTGTTGTGAATCACATTTTTCTGCAAATTTACATTTACAAGGCTCGTGTAAGATTTTTCGAAAAGTTAATGATATCCGCATCCCTCTTTCTTTTAATGTTAAATGCACTTCATCTTCATCTTTGTCCGTTTTGCTGCTACTATCTTTACAATAAATAATATCATGTTTGCGAGGAGTAATGCTAAAAAGAAACAAACAACACAGGGGTTAAAGTAACTGATTCAGATTCTGAAAATTAAGTTACATAATACATTAATGTATAAATTCGTAACATAAATTCGAATATTTTCAGCCAGTGTATATTCTCAAAAGAAGAACAGATAATCACTGCAGACAGTGCTCGAGATAAGAGCAAATTAATCACTGTAGAGGAGTGATATGGGAGCATAGGTTCATATACTAGTGGATTAGTAAATTTTGGGAGTGGGGAATCATAGTATGCACCCCCCCAGGATTTAGGGGAGGTTAGCTGAAGTTTTAGGTGGGGGTTGAGGGTTGACCCATTTTGAGGGGGGTATTTTTCCAGGAGGTATTTTTTCAGGGGGGGAGGTGCAACATATTGTTGTTGCATTATAAGTTTCGGTCAATACCCAAGAGAAAAATCTAATAAACTTTAAAAGAACTATACATAACAAAACCTTAAATTATTGATTTTAATCATCAACACATATATATTTCACTATTTCACTTAACTGTAAAAAAAAAATAATATCGAAAAAAATTATTTTAGGTCAAGAGATGTTTTGTATTTAGGGTTCGCCATAATAGGAGGAGGTTCGCAATTTTTTAATTATAGAGAGGGGGGTCAATTTTTCAGGGTTTGGGGGGAAGGGGGTTCAGAGGGGTGTTGCACACTATGGGAATCCATTCATACTTTCTTAATATTATGTGGCTATTAATTAATGAAACAAAGAATATATTTAGATTTATCCAGTGGACAAAAACCTGTTCAAAGTCTGCAGTAACAAAAAAGCTAGAACAACATCGAACGACATTGTTCTAGTGTCTTTACTGTCAACTTTGAACAAGTTTTTGTCAACTGGGTATACTGTAGAGAATCCATATTTACCCATGAGTCCATAAATATCTTGACTCTCCACTCATAACCAATAAACTTCTCTGTGGTAATATTCTGGGAATCGCATGTCCATCAGGATGGACAAAATCCATACAAACCTCAGTGTAATACAGGGCTCGAAATAACAGCCGGTCATCGCCGTGGAGGAGAGATTTTTCAGAATATTTTCAGC
>JAULBZ010006239.1:0-12568 GCA_032360805.1 Neoturris breviconis
AAATCTTTATATATTATTTTTATTGTATTAAATAAAACTCATATGTAACAACAATATGTTGCAATCCCCCTTTCTTCCCCCTTCACCCCACCCCCTAAATGGGTCAACCCCCACCTAAAACTTTAGATAATGGTAACTCCCCTATAATCAAAGATTTTTGAACATCTCCAACGATCCTCCCTACCCCATTCCCTAAATCCTGGGGGTGCATACTATGGTATAGCTAGCTGTATGACTAGCTATAACCAGCATTTGAAAAAAACATATTTTCCCAAATCAGCTTAGTTTTCTAAAAATGATTAGCCTGACCAGGGGTTTTGGAGTTTTTAACTTTCCTATCGTTTTTTCTTTTTCTTGTAGGGCAAGATTGATTATAGAAGATTTGTAAAATTCAGATTTACTTTCGTTTTCAAAAACCGCCATTTTGTATATGTTACCGAGTTTCAAAATATTTCGTAAACCACCTTTACTACACTTTCTCTGGGACAGGCGATAGGCGGGGTATTTTTTTTTTCTCTATCAAGCGAGAAAAAAAAGATTATTTGGCAGAGGCTCGGGTGCTTCCCTCGTCCCCTCCTTTTCGCCTTTCCGCGCGCTAACCTCTGCGGAGGAAAGTGCAAATAAAGTAAATATGTGGTGAAGATCATCACCTCCGAAAATATTGCCAGGTAATTTGTTCTTCAATATTTACATTTAATAGGGTTATGATGAAAACCCATGGGCAAACACCCGTTCAAAGTCCGCAGTGAAGACGCTAGAACAACGTTGAAAACGCTGCTCTTGCGTCTTTGCTGCGAACTTTGAACAGGCTTTTGCCTACTGGAAAGAATTAAAATGGATTATTTTATCATTTCCCGCTCTTAATCCGTAATTCCCTGTAGGAATTATTTGATGACCCGGACTCATATCCAATACGCAGATTGGGATCAGGTTCCGGATGAACTATCAAGTGAAGTACAGCGCTTAATATAATTCATTTTCCCATAGAGTGCTATTTTATACGAAGACCTACATGAAGATTTCTGCCTGTATTATTTTTCAATACAGTTCAATACATTCAATCCCATTCTTTCGAAAGATTTGGATGTAAATTATTAAAGGCATTATTAAAGAGGCATTATTAAAGAAACTTGCTCAAAGTCAGCCGTAAATATGCTAGAACAACATCGTTTGGTGTAGTTCAAACGTCTTTACTGAGAACGTTGAACAAGTTTTTGCCCACTGGAAAGAACAAATCTGGTGAACTACTACTTTAAGGCCGGCTAAATATGGAAGATGGATGCTGACGTAAGCAAAGTATTGCAAAAGTAATTTCTATAAAAAATCTGACGTTTTGGCTAAAACTAGTACAAAGTTCGCAGTAAAAACGCGAGAAGAACACCGCTTGACGTTGTTCCAACGTCTTTACTGTTGATGTTGAGCAAGATTTCGTTCACGATCCCAGAAAACCAAATATCCATGACAGTTTTCGACAGATTTTCATGATTATAACTTAAGGCCGTTTTCCATTTCAGAAAATTTTCCTTGGAACGGAATCGAAACGGAAAATGCGCACGCGTAAAAAGAAATTATAGATATTCCATTGGTAGGAATTGAAATCACACATCGTGTGATGCCAATTTCTACCAGTGGAATGTCTATAATTTCTTTCTGCGCGCGCGCATTTTCTTTTTCGCGGAAAATCTTCCGAAGCGGAAAACGACCTTAAGTAAATAATTACCTGTGTAATGCTGAACATACAAAGTATTGATAACGTATACCGCATTCTCGTTTACTTTCTCGTTTATTTTCGATCTACACGTATCGAATTTATACTTTTAATAACTTCATTTATTCTGCGCCTTCCTAAAAATATAATGTCATAAATTAATTGCATCGTATATCTGAAAGTATAACTGAAAGAAACCAACATAGTCATAGCAATTAAGCATAATTCAATCAACTATTATGTCAAAGTTCATGCGATTATTACACAATTAATGACACAAATCAATCTATTCCCGTTTAAAACTTTAGACACGACATACGCTCATCTCCTAATTAACTTGATTAGGATTAGGTTATTTTGACCTTTGTGTGTGAGCGGGAGTGAGGGCGGTATCTGTCCTCTAGATATCACGGGCCACAAATGCTAGGGTCATGAAAACTTGTATAATACTAGTTCGTTATGTAAAGAGCATATTTTTGGTGAAGTCTGGCCGACGTATAAGAAAGAAATTGGTCTTGGCTGCAATCTCTGCTTTTGTTACATCATAGAGCGCTTAGAAGAATAGCAAAAATATGCATTTTAAGGCCAATCTCCATGCAGCGACTTTTAAGCGGGCGGCCGTCAGCGATCGTCAGTGATTGAGCGCTGTTCAATCTCCATGTAGCAAAAGTTTTTCGATCAGTTCGAACGTTTTTCTATTACTTTTCAAACGTTTTAAACGTTTCAAATTTCTTTTAATAAATAATTTTAGTAATAAATGATTCTGATTGGTTTAGAATATAAACACATGTTATAAATCGCTGGCGGCCGCTCAGAAAGTAGAAAATGTGTAAACAACGAAACTGCGCATGTTCACAACTGATCGCTGACGGCCGCGCGCTCAAAAGTCGCTGCATGGAGATTAGCCTTTAGATAGTAGTACAAACGATCGGCATTTTTGATATTTTTTGGTGCATAAGCAAGAAATATCGGTCTCTATAAGATTTTCTGGGGACTTGAAGTTAATTTAATATATTAATACACAACCATGGATTCTTGTGTGGATGGCAAGGTGATGTTGTACAAGTAGGCATTCAAAACGTTTGGCTATGCTCGCGGTCATTTCCCTCCGAACCATTAACGCTTATGACATGAAACTTGGTATACTTATAGAACTCAATACAAATATTTTGGCTAAAAATATTTATTTGATGACGTCACTGACACCTGCTATGGCGTCATCAATAACATCAGGTTTTTGGTCTGTAGAATGCTGTAAAATGAAAATGGCTTATTATTTGCAAACCACTAACCCATATGGTATGGAATTTGGCATACTTATAAAGCAACTCAAAACAAACACTTTGACATAATTGGTGCGTCATTGGTAATATGGATGTTTTGTAACAAAAATGCATATGAACTGATTGATAGGGTTCATAAACGTGCTCTAAGAGCACTTTATAATGATAATGAACTGACCCTTAACGGACTATTACAACAAGATAGCGGTGATAAAATTCACGTGCTAACCATACGATCACTCTTATCAGAGATTTATGAGACCTCCCATAGCTTAAACTCGTTTATGAGAGATTTGTTTCAAGCAAAATCAGTCCCCCATAGTTTAAAAACATCCGATCTATTAGTTTTACCACCTACTAATAGCATTACATTTGGTAATAACTCGATATTCTTTCGCGGCAGCCTTATTTGGAATTCTCTGCCTGACAGTATTAAACGAGAATCAACGTTAGATACATTCAAAGTTAGGTTCATGTTAACCCTATTCCTACTTATTGTTTCCACCCCCCTTCTATACTTTATTACATAACTTTTGGATGAATGGCTTATACGATTAGAAATTTTTAGGACTTTTCCTCTAATTTATCTAGGATCATTTTTAAAAAAAATCTTTTTGGCAACTAGGGATAATTTTCCCTTAGTAACCAAATTTCTGACAGGTGGTAAAAGTAATCTCTAATTTTTTTTTCTCTTATTTTTGCTTGAAAAACGTTTTGACCAATTATGGTGACCAAAAAAGATTTTCACCTAAATTTTTTTTTCCCACATGCTTTTAATTGATGATGTCATCATTAATGACGTCATTAAAAAATAATTGTGTCAAAATGTTAATTGTGTGTTGACCTAACATTCTGGAAAGTTTCAATACTACCGCATGGTGATATCAAAAGTTATAAAGGGTGGGTGGAAACAACCCTCCCCCTAGTATTGAGGAGCTCCCAAAAGGCCCAGTGTAGAATCTGCACTTCTTAGCATCGATCTATTTCTACTTGTATATTTATTTATTTTTTCTTTTCTTTTTTATTTTAGGCTATTGTTTAATTTATTACTGGTAGTATATTTTAACTTTTATGATACTTTGTTGGTTTTAATTAGTCATTGTATTATCAATATACCAACGTTAAATAAAAATTACATTACATTTGGTACCTGTTATGACGTCATCATTTACGGTAAATTTGCAATCTGTAAAATATACAATTTGATCTGTAAATTTCAGAAGATTCATATATTTCAATTAATCTTGCCATAAATAATAATATTTACTTGTTGAACAGAAAGCCTAGCAACAATAGAAACTGTTTTAGAAATTACCCCCTGTTCAGCTACCCCCGGAAAAATAACAAAAATATTTTTAAAAAATATCCTTAATCTCAATCCTTAGTAAAAGTTAGGAAAATCATTAATAGGAAAAAAGTTATCGCATGAATGTGCTGCGTGCAGTTTGTGCCTCCTCCATGACTAATATGGTTAAAGAAGTCAACGATAACAATAAAAAAGCTTCAGAAAAACTAAACCAAGTACTTAAGGTCTTGCACGAAGACCGTCAATAACACGCAAGCATCTGCCAACCCATCTATACCGGGAACAAATAACGACATTTGAACGATCATGAAAGAGGACAGGGAAGAGGAACAGAAACGACGGGTGTGTAACATAATTCTAGACAGAGTTAATGCATCACCTGATAGGAATGCAAATAAAGAATAAAAAAAAATGAGCAAAGCATAGATCACTCATAACTCGCATGCGCATGTAAACTGACGCTACCAAAAAAACAAATGAAACTGATCGTGCGATGCGAAGAAGACAGAAATAGATTCATGGGCGTCACCGGCGACTATACGCAGAAATAGAGGCAAACGATAACATATTTGTTGGACAAAGCCAAACATAAAAATAGTGATGAACCGGCGGATTTTTTTATACAAAACGGAATGTTCTTTAAAACCCACGATTCTGCATCAGAAGAACAAGAAATAATGCTAAATAAGTTTGTAAATAGTATGAATAAAATATGTAATAATGATGCAAATAAAGATGGTGGGTGGTCATCAAGAATATCAAACAGGAAACAATTCTTTTATCAATTATTCAATAAAAGGTACAGCAAAATGTGAAGTATGTAATAAAGCAATGACAAATATGCTTAGAATTGGAAAGTTAGTATCTTTTAAATCACGCTACATACTTCGGTACAACCAATTAAACTGAGTTTTTTAATCATTGCGAAAAGCTAGGTGATATTTTTATTTATGTAGTAGCGTCGTAAAACTACGTGGTTGGGGACACAATGCTTTTTGATGTTTTTACAGAAGCCCAACAACCTAAATAACCGTATTCATTATACCGTATTTCCTGTAATAAGCGCTTAGCCTTTATTAAGCGCCCCCTCTAATAAGCGCCCACCTAAATCCGAAAATATATTAATAAGCGCCCCTCTTTAATAAGCGCACAAGGTGCTCATTAGAGACATCAAGGAAGAAGAAAGATTATTTGAAAATCAAGTTGTTTGGATTTGTATTGTCTTTGTTTCTTTGGAATTCAAATAAGCGCCCACTCTAGTTTCCAAATTTTAAAATAAGCGCCTCTCTAATAAGCGCTCCTCTCTAATAAGCGCCCACCCCAATTCGAAAAAAATAGATATTTGAAGAAATTATGCAGAATGTGAGCTCCATTGTCTTTTTGCGATAATGGTATTGTTAGCGGGAAATCAAAGGAAATCAATTTATAATGAAGGGAAGTTGTTATTTGAGCTATAAGAGTGAACAACTATATACAGACAATGATGTTTGTGTAATTTATAGTAAATCAGCAAAACATATTTTTCAAAAACAAGGTAAATGTACCTGAGGATTTACTCATAATATTTGTGGAATTTTGTTTAGCCAATATTTACGTAGTAAAAAAATATTAAAAGTCCCAAAGTTTTAGCTGCATAGCATAAACGGTTCTCGAGATATAAAAAAAAAATCCAAGTGAGGGGCATTTTTACGCCCCGGTTAAACTAGGATTAAAGAAATAAACATTAATAAGTCATGTGGCCCAAATCAAATTCTTTTGAAAATGCTAAAACAATTAATCAACATGTCTGGACCAATTGTACTCTTGCTCAAGGCATTGATTCAAGAAAGAGTCATATCAGGATATTTGAAGCGGGCATTTGTCTCATCAATCTACAAAAAGGCCACGATAAGTCAAGCTGAACAATGCCAACCAAGTAGTCTAACCTCAATTGTATGTAAGCTGATGGAAACATTCGTTAAACAAGCAATTACGTTTAGGCTCCCAGAAACTACTTTCACCGAAGCAATGTAATTCCATTAGAGGACGTTCGGCGACAACCCAGCTGTTATTATACTTCAATAAATGTATTGAGAAAATTGTTGATGGAGTAATGGTTGACTAATTATATTTGAATTTTGCAAAAGTTTTCGATAGCGCACCCCAAAGAGATTAGATCATTAAGTTGGAGTCTTATGGAATAAAAGTACATGAGCGTACTAAAGATGTAAAAGTAAATGGTGCAGTGTCAGAAATAGTCCCTGTTCTGAGTGGAACCCCGCAGAGAAGTGTTTTAGCACCCATATTGTTTGTTATCTATATCAATGATTTAATTGATTCTATTTCATCAGAAGGACTTCTTTTCGCCGACGTTCACGGCAGTTTTGGAGCTGAAACTAAGACTGCGCATGCGCGAATTTTATCGGTAAATACTGGCATCCATAATGGTCATTCTTTACTCACTCGACCCACGTGCTCTAAACTCGCCAGTGTGTCGCCTTAAAGCTGCACTTTTTGTAGTTCACTGGATTTAAAACAAAGCTAGTTTCAAAGAGGAAAAACAGACCTTTCTAAAACATAGTTGTCTAAAAGAGAAGGACTTGGAGGTAAACATTGCAACAAAGGTTTCAAAAATTGACATTTCTTTTCACTATTAAGCCTATGCATAGTTTTCAACTTAATTTAAAGAATCAAAAAGTTTTCCCAGCATGGAACTTATATTTTTCTGTTAGAAGATGCCCCAAAGAAGACCATATTAAAAGGGTAAGTTGCTAACATCGGCTCAAATCTTGGAATGTTTACATACAATAGTTTGATATTGTGACAATCGTAAATAATCGCCATGTGTGATTTAGCTGTATGATATTGTACGTGCATGATATGTGTTATTGATTTTACGATATGTTTATATGTTTATATATAAGTGTGATGTTTATGAGCGATACTAACACTATTATGAATCTTATAAGATTTATGAGATTTCATTCCAATGCAAAACATCTATGTACAGTAAACAGAGCAAACGGATAGGAAATGGATTGTTGTGCTAACGTTGATTTTGATGTATATATACTACCATGAAAACAAAGTTCTTAATTAATTTTATGTATTTTATGCATTTAGTGTGTCCTAGGCGTACATAATCAAAATTGTGATGTAGCTATATAAAGTTTCTTGCAAAATCTATTGAAAATGTTTTACGGTACATTTTGCGAGAAACTTTACATACTTTTGTTGATGTACGCAAATGGCACTCTCTAAATCTAGAGGTATCGAGGAGATACAAAACTACTATTTTGAATCAAAATATAATGCTAGCGTTGTTTACCATGTATATTAATTGCATTTTCTTCTTGCGCGGATATTCAGTCTAAAACTTACTTCGTCCTCATTGTAAAGTTTCTCACGAAATATGATATGAGCCCATAACAAATAATCTCATATATTTGCTTCCTTGTTCTGCATAGTGTTCTGTTCGAAATGTTAAATCAGCAATAAATGTGCATATATTCTGGGATGAAAATGGCTAGAAAGCTTTTTCTTCTTCTTCGAGTTACAAGTTTTTTCTGAGCATGTTATTTGCGTGAGGTGCAGTTAGCTCTCCCGTACCTAATAGCAGGGGGGGGGAGGAGGGTGGCAAATTCATGTTGAGTATTTCTTTTGCAGACTTATATACCCAGGAATATTTTTAAAAGCCCTTATGTTCAAAAACTTTGGGGTACCTATACAATACAAACTATTCAAATATTTCAAAAAGTGAGATCACACAGAACCCTCTCCATGTTTTCCCGTATATGATAAGGGGTGGGCAGTGTTTTTTTGTTGATTTTTTAATATATTGACGTGGTTATGCCTTGTTTTCACCTCATAAAATATTGGACACTATATTCTACTTATGTTATCGACCTATATGAGCCGTTATAACATCAAAGATTCTCTGTTTACACCCTGTTATTAACTATTTTGAATCGATTGAAAACATGATTTTTGGTGTCGGATAGCAAACAATTGTGCGATGTTTTTTTATATCGTTTAGACAATTTATTCATCTTTCAGAATATATGTGCCTTAAGTACCAGAAAAGTTTGAGTTTCGTTGTTTTTGCACGTTCTATTACCCTATTTGTTTCGTGGGTTCACTTTGATGGAAAGAATCGTCTTAATTCTAATCACATTGCTAGATCTCTTTACAAGGTTGGGCTAACTAAAGCATAATCTATGCATAATAAGGCAGTTAAACACTTCTAAAGCTTCTAAAATCCAGTTTCAGACACATTAAGAAGTATATTTTAATGATTTATTTCTCATCTCAAATCGGCCATATTTTTAAGTTGACACATACGCAGATTTAGTTTCCATTTTCTAGGAAACAAGGAAACACTATCACCATCAGTTCACCCACGGGATCGTAAAAGTCGGAAGAATGGTTTTCAATTGCGTCAGCAAAGACCGAAGGACGGAAACTGTGGAATCCAAAACTACTCTACTCATATTACTATTGTTCCACGAAAATTTGGAACGATCTTCCAATCTTCCAACGCAAAAACCTTAAACGATTCTAAGAATTTGCTGGAAACGCTTGGGGAAAACGAGAATCACCATTGTTAATAAAAATACTGGAGCTGAGAAAATGATTTGTAACTTTTTCTTCCAATATATTTACTGCTGCACAATCTTTCCTTGATATTGTTCCACAATAGCCTAAACTGTTCGTGTTTGCATTGCGTTCCTTACTTTTTGGGACAACCACTTGGGGTGGAGGTGGGAACAAGGACTTACGGAGAAAGAGGGAATAGCTTGTTCCCTTACAGCTAGACAAAGTTTTCCTCTTTCAATTTGGAGGAAGAAATGTAGAGACAGGGAAGAAAGTTTGCTAACTTTTAGTAATCACACTACACACTGAGATGTTCATTTGATGGGAGAGAATACGTTTGGTTTTCTGCCGAAACATGTTGTTAAAACAAGTTTTTACTTTCTGTATTGAGTTCTTTACCTTGTAGGACAAGTTTTTCTTCTTTTCCAACTGATTCATGTGTCATTTGAGGTGGGCTAGAGGTGGTGAAGAAGTACTTTCGGGAGAAGGGAATATGATTTGTTCACTTACAGCATTCCTCGTTCATTCGGGGGAAACCAAGGAAATGCAGAAGAAAGCAAGAGGGTTTGTTCACTTTCAGTAAACATGCTACAGACTTGAATGTTCGTTTAAAGGAACACAAGGAATTAAAAGAGAGAACAGGATTTGTTTCTTGTTGTTAATAACCAAAGTAAAAAGTTTTAGTACATGTTTTTTTAAAGCATCGCCTTGATAAGCATCACCGGTTGAAATTTGGACAAACAATGGCATTACTTAAGCACCACTCTCAGACTGGCCAGCATTATACAGGAACAAGTGTTGTGTAGTGATATATCATAACTACTGTATAACTATTTGCCCACAAAGCGAACAACATCGCTTTTTCGTGAATGTTAACCTTTGAAAGTAAGCCAACTTCACAAGAATCAGCATATATATTATTATTGTTATTATTGTTATTATTATTGTTATTATTATCACTTTATTTTCAGTTGACAAATAAAATACATACAAACTATATACAAGTATATAGCTATACTCACGAGGAGCATGCTAATTTATGTCAACTAATAGTCATGTGAATTATAGTAGGAATAGACGTTAAGATACGTGTTTCTAATTAAGCATCACCTAAGTACTTTTTAAGCCTTAAAACACTATCAAGCACTATCAGGCTCAGCTCAAATTTACTGATGCTTATAAAAACAAAACGTGAATTTGTGAAAATAAATGTTACAACAATATTTAAATCCGAAATATCTACAAAAATAACTCGTAAAAATGATATCGTGAAATGGGAGTGTTCCTCGCAATTTGTGTGTGGCGGGATTGAATCTCGCAATAATTAATGTTAAATGTAAACTCTCCTACAAGCTGCAAGGATCAGGCACTAACTCTTTCATTATTTCGTTATATCTCTGTAGAGATTTCGCAATTCTTGCAGTAATTTTAAAACTTTACAAAACTACAATCCTAAAATATTTCCTTCCAGGGGAAATGACATAAGAAGTTTTCTCTCCCTGTAGTTTAAAGTCTTCCCTCGACTGAACCATTTAAGTACGTAGTCTGTTTAATGAAAACATGTTTCCTACATCTGCATTTTCGAGCCTGAATGAAAAAGGAAATAGAGGAGAATTCTGATTGCTATAGAAGAACAAACAAGTTTCCTTTCTCTGTAGGTGCCATATATTTGCTTATCCCGAAGTAAAAATAAGCTTTGTCTTAAATTGAGAAAGATGACCCTGCAGGAAACAAGAAGAATAGTTAAAAGATGAAACAAATCAAAAAACGCAAAGAGACAAGAGAGGCAAAGCGGGAAAATATCAAAGAAAAATGTTCGTTTTAGCAGCAAGATCATGTTCGAGATATGACACGTAGTATGCTCAGATTTAAGGGAGGAGACGTAGAAATAACACTGGTATTGCATCAGTGCATTCGTCTTTGATCGACGAAGGAATTACCACTGAAATATTCGTTGTTACCCCCGGTTTTATTCACTTAAAAGTTATTACACTGTTAGTCGCAATCATCTACAGACATCTTAGACATTAATATAGAGACTTTTTTCAAATTTCGATAAGTAATACACGCCACAAGCAAAACGCAAGTGCTAAAAATAACCACTAGACGTCCCTTAAGGTTTATCTCAGAGGTTTATCGATTGCTTCTCGGCCTAATGGCTAAGATCAATTGCGATATCGGGTGTAGATAAGATCTGCCTCGCTCCGTTCCGATGAGATTAATAAGGGTTTGAGTCGACGTACGAATTCCCGTTTCATCGTAACGAGTAGTCGAGGTTAGAATACTGCACCGAAAACTGCAGTTTTCCCAGTAAGTAAGTCCTTGCTGATCAAGTTTACGGCAAATCCAAACATCCAATTTGGGGCTTTAAACTTCGTTTGACTGAACTACTGGGGGTCTTAGTCGTATTGCACAGGTCGGACGAGGGGTTTGTGCTGTCTTGGCGCAAATTTCTTCCCTTTTGGGAGGCGATCCGGATACAGGCATTTAGCCCGGTTCGTTACGATGGAACCGCACCATCACCAAATTCTAAGACTTAGAAGCTTAGAATCTTAGGACTTTTTGCTAACTTGACAAATTTTGTTGCATTTAGCAGCCTAGTACCCAGGCTTTTGGAACAAATTCGGATTTTTGCGCCATTCGTCTTGCTAATCAAAATTATAGACCTTTTCTCGACGTTAATATTTCAAATTTGTGCAAATATTTCACTTTGTCCACAGTATATTTGACCAAGATTGTAGATACCAGGAGCAAGGGGAAAAAACCAAACCCACATGAGTTTTATGTTTCTGGAGAGACCTTGCGTCCTGTTGGCACACTGAAAAACTATCTAAAAGGAATAGATCCCTGGATGAAAAGGAACCAGGACACTAAACTGTTCCTAGGTCTTATTGAACCCCATAAGCCTGTCTGTACGAGTACTATAAGCAGGTGGTTGAAATGTACTTTAAAGGTAGTTGGGGTTGACATCACAGTACTGAAAGGTCACTCTACAAGATCTGCATCGACCTCTAAGGCATTCTCAAAAGGAGCATTTATTGCTGATATACTCAAATGTGGAAACTGGAGTAAAAAATCCACATGGCAAAAATGTTACAATAAAGAGATAAATCCTGAATAAGTTCCAAAGGTGTTACTATCTTTTAGCTAAAAACTGTCGATGTAGAGTTAATAATCATCATAGGTAAAATATATATTTTTCGAGTTAAAATGGGAATTATAAAACGTATAATTTATAAAACCAACCAGGAACGACAAAAACTGTATTAAAAAAAAAATATATTTAAGTCAACCTCGTTCCCAGGGCTTCTTGCCTTTTTAAACACGGAAGAGCGGTTCTTCCGTGTTTGAAAAGGCAAGAAGCCCTGGGAAAGAGGTTGATATTTAAGTATAGTATTTTTAGTTATAAAGTTAAAGGTTTGTCTATATTATTACGCATCACTGAACTCACGAACGAAACAGCTACAATAATCTTTCTAAAACAAAGCGTATTCTTTTCTTAACCATAACCGTTGATATCTTTCGTCAACTAAAACGATAATAAATATTTAAGTGATCGCTCTTCCACTTCGAGTAAAGACATACCAACAAAAAAGTCAAGTGGGACTTGGTCTGCTGAAACCAAATATTATATTATTGCATTATTCTATAATCGTGCTCATGCTTCTCTTTCTAAAGATTTCCTATAAGACCTTCAAA
>JAULBZ010006240.1:0-12567 GCA_032360805.1 Neoturris breviconis
ATTTGTCATTACTCCTCTGTTTGTACACCAATAAGATATATACAATCTTCTTTCATCCAATGAAAAATACAAAATCATATTTTCGTGAAATGTTACATAAGCATTCTGCAGCTATTACAGCAGAAAAAATTGCACAGAAGGACAGAGTAGAAAGCAAAGTGTAAATCATCACTGTGGAGGAGTGATTTTTGAGCATTGCTTCAGGCTAGAAAGCCTCTCCTCCACAGTGATTATTTCTTCTTATTTTGAACACTGTAAATATTAAAAACCTTTGAGATCCTGCTGATCAATTTCAGTATTCTCAATCTTGAATGTAAGTAATAATTTAATAATAAAACAAAATGTAGACCAATTACAATGTCCTTGTTTTTGATTGTTTTTGAAGAAAAACATAAAAGTTGGCATAATTATCAAAACATTGAAATAAGATGTTTTCATCTATGCCAGCTGTGTTTATCAAACATGATATAAGAGAAGCGACTAAAAAAAAGTTTGATTTAAACTGGTCTGTTATAGTAAAGATCTAATAGAAGACAATAGAAGACATCACCTGTAGAGGAGTGTTTTTTTTTAGTATAGTGTTCAGCTTAAAAGCTGAATACTCAAAAAACACTCCTCCACAGGTGATGTCCGGCAGTTATGTTCAGGCTTGGATATTAATATACTGTAGTATCTCAATAAATACATACTTTCTTTGTAATTTTAAGCTTAAAAGAATTGATTCATTTATATAGTATATCTTCTTGGCGTAGATTTCCTTAACGAACCCTCTTTTTTCTATTATTTCGGTTACACTTATTAACTGATCTATTCATATAACATGTATATTCTAATAAATATCTTCCTGACAACAATATCTTTGTGGCATACATTTTCTCTGTGAATCTACATTCATGTATTTCGGATCACAATGGGGTGTTTTAAAACGCCCTTGGACATAAATATTTATTTGAAAATCATTTGTACTAGCAAAGGATTGTTTTAACATCCCTCCAGAATGTTTTTAATATGCTTCCTGTTATTTATACCTCTAAGAGGTTTAGTAATTCACCTCATAGAACCTCATCTACATCTTTTCTGTGTTGCACTTAACCATAAAATTATCTCAATAAGACACCCAATCAATTCCGGAATACACACTTTATTTGTTATAAGAACACAGAACATTCAATCGAGGTTGGATTTTCTCAAAAAAATGGCTACTTTTTTTGTAAGTTGAAAATGTGCTTATTATGTTCAAAAAATGTGCTTGGCAGTTTAGTTTTCATGAGGTGAATGTTCATATTTTTATTTTTCCCTGTGTTGTGAGGCTGAAAATACCATAACCATAAGTCATAAGACTGTTGCTATTCCCGATAATTTCTCTGCCATTATGTCTGCATTATTTTTGAAGCTGATTGCTGAAATTTTTTTCATCGAGAAGAAGCTACAGATCTTTGTTCTAATTGAAGTAAGGATAAAGTGAACATTTTTCTGCTCAAATGGGCAAAGGTAATGAGATAAGAATGGTCCAATGCGTGTAGCTACCTTTATTACCTATCCTTTTGTTGTTGTTGTATTTTCTATCTCGTGTCATAGACGAACAACATGATCATATAAACTGTATAAACAATATATTTTGTTATCACAGATCAATTGAATAAGGCTAGGAATCTCCACCGCAAAGGGTTTTTATTTAGTATTCTCTTGAAGTCCTCTTGGCTCTTTAGCTTGAAGGAGAGAGTACTAGATTTAGCCTCTTCCAGAGAGATTCTCACCACAGATAAAACGTGATAGGCCAGCTAAACTGAAATGGTTGTGTATAAACGACTTTATGACTTTTAGTCTGGTACGCATTGAAAGCGAGATTGTTCACGCAAGGATGCGTCTAGTTGTGCTTTAGTTTATAAAATTTAAATTTAAATTTAACTTATTTGTATCAAATATATAGATAGTAAAGGGTTATTATGATTAATCACTGTGGTAGACGAAGCAATTTAAACAAATGAATATGTTGCAATAGGAATAATAATGACAATACACAATTCATTTTAATAAACGAATAAATTGTTTTTATTTCATTATTCTTTTTTTTTTTTTAATTTGAATAACAGATGATGACAACCACCTTTACTTTAAAAATGTTTTATTGAGTGTTAACTTATTAAGTGTAAGTACATTTAAAACAAATTCATTAAGTTAGAGTATAATAACATATTATATGTGCTATATACATAATGATATGATGTGTAAATGATGTATTGATGTGTAATGATGTATGATTTATGATATATAATGTGGGTATGCAATTCATATCCACTGTAGAGAAGTTATTTTTAGCATCGCTTCAGGCTATGATTTGAAGTTTCACTACCCTCCTGTGCTCCAATTGTTTAAATAATCTGCAACTTTATCAACTTAATAAGGACATAAAATCCTAATGCCACGTAAAGTTTGTGTGTTTATCCTTGATATGAAATTTCACTACTCTTCTCTACAGTGACTTGACATAATTTCACCTTGATAAAGTTATTCCAATTGTTTATTTGACCTGAAATTTTATCAACTTAATAAATAATAAGGACATGAAATCTAATGCCATTTAAACTTAGTGTGTTTATCCTTGATATGAAGTTTTACTACTCTCCTCCACAGTGACATAACATACTTTCACCTCAAAAATGTGTTTTAAGTGTTGATTTGTGTATATGAATCATATTTATGTGCTTAGGTTTAACTTTCACTTGGTTTGGTGGGCTACTTTCAATACTGTACCATTGATTTTTGATTTCGACTCGAGACCGAATATTGGCAGAAGAGGAATTTGGGCTTTTTAAAAACTTTTTGACAAATAACTTTTCTTTGAGACTTTCACTACCTCCGCCCCAATAAGCACCTCCGATGAAAAGCACCTTTCCTAAATAAGTGCCCCCTTGAAAGTGGATATTTTTTAACAAACGACGCAAGATGGATCCTAAAAAAGATTCATCGTCAATTAAAATAAATCAATGATAAGGGTGTAACCTATTTTTTTAAAAAAAATTAAGAATTGGTGTCTTCATTTTGATTTTGCGGAGCTTCCTTCTTCAATTCTTTTTTAAAAAAAAGGCAATCAGGGATTTAAAATTAAATATATAACATTAATTAATATCCCTTTGTGAATTAGAAATATGAAAGAAATAAGTTATTTTAAAGAAAATATATTTCTACGGTCTAGTGTTTCTTTATTTTTAATTTTAAGAACAGATGATGGGAACCAACTCTTATATATTATGTTTTATGTGTTTAACCTTTATGCGTGAATATAAAATACATAGAGTACATGGTTTCTTCAAGCGCTAAAACATATACCATAAAGGCCGTTTTCCATTTGGAGGTTTTTACTGCTCAGGCGGGAAAATACCGCTCGGAATTTATTTCGAGCATGCGTATTTGTGAAAAAATCTCGATTGATCTCGATCAACGGCCTTAACTGTACTTAAATTTGCACAGTATTATTTTACACACTCTTTTGCCGCTCAAAAATTAGTACTGCGCGAAATATAATCTGTGCAAATACATTCTATTTTTAGTCTGATCCAAAGACTATGGTCAGATGCTTACTGATCTTACTGATGTGAATAACAATTTTGAATAACAAATTCGAAACGTAAAAAAAAATAGTTTGTTCTGGAACATTGCATATAATAGGAATAAGAATAAGGGAAATAAGAAAATAATATGAACGACTTTTAATCTGCTCAAAAATTGTAAAATGAGGCGAATTTAAATCTATATGAAAAAGATACAGCACAAATTTAAATATTGTTTTAAGCATATAGTAAAAGCATATGGCCCGTATCAATATATATGGCCCGTATTCATAGCCTGTATGCATGTAGCCTATTCTACAAGTCTTAGTTTATTTTAAAAGCATGATTTCTTTAAATCATTCAAAGCATGTAGCTTATGACATACTACTATGATATACAATGTGTGCACGCCTATCATATATGTGCTACTATGTAGGTTTTACTTTCACTCTGTTTGGTGGGCTACGTTCAATACCATCCCATTGATTGAGCGTAGGTTCAGGTACCTGAGCATTTATTTCTTTTTTTTCGAACAATCTTTTCTCGAATATCTCATTGATTTACTGTTTTCAACGTTGTTCTAGCATCTTTACTGCTGACTTTAAACATGTTTTTGCCCCCCTGGGTACATTGTAGTGTACTGATAGTATTTCCCACTGAGAGTAGCAGAAAAAGCAAATCGATTGCAAGATCATTGAGATAACACTTTTCTGTTCAGAAATTGAGTATCTTTATCTTCATGCAGGTGGTGTAAATGACTGGCTGCTCAGTTGTTTTGATGGTAAAGTTCAAACAATTATACCCAAGGGTGAGGTATGTTTTCATATGATATACTATTAAGTACTTTGAGAATAGAAATAGCAATACTATGCATGCATGGGTAGGTACTAGAGTAAATATTGCAACTGCACACAAAAGTAAATTTTGACTCGAATAATTGTCCACCCTTTAAACAAAGTTTGGAAATTAGTGCCCACCTTAGCTAAAGCCAAGCCATATTACTAGTTAGCATATCCCCTTTAATAAAATTGGTACTTTCCAAAGTAATTAAAAAAAAATCTAGGTTTTAGGTTCCAAAAAAGTACAAAACTTTGGGGACCAGCAATTGAACCTGGGACACTTCGGTGATGTTTGAACATACAGGAATAATATAATTTGGAAACTATTAAAATGTTCATAGAGTAAAAAAGCAGTGAGTGATGTAATAATACTTACCAAAATGACCTTCCATAGATGCAAAATGTACTGGTGTCATATCTTCTTCATCGCGACATCTTATATTGCTCTCATGCATTATCAATAATTCAACAACCTCAAAAGCACCTTGAGAAGCAGCAGAGTGTAAAGCTGTCATTAATGTGCGATCTTTTAACTATGGAAAAAAATTCAGAGCTGAATTAGCAAGTCTGAATTAGCTATCTGATATTATTACCTGCAGAGGAGTGCCTTTTTAGTATATTTTTCAAATTTAAGGCTGAAAAACCTAGCACATAAATATGAATTGCATACATATAATTATACATCATAACATTATGTATACACTAAATAAAATTAGAGAATATACTGAGGTTATAGTCTAGTAATAAAGGAATATATGCTTTTTATGTTTTAAAGAAATCATGTATTTTCTAATTAAATTATAAATTTAGTTAAATTAAGAGGCTACCTTATACATAATACATACTGTACGCTTTATGATGGTAATGTTTTTATTGAATTAAAATCATGTATGTACTTTATTTATAAAAGTTAACAAAGGGTGGTTTTCATCATCTGTTATTAAATTTAAAAATAAAGAAACAATAGAACAATGCAACAGAAGAATACATTTTCTTTAAAATAATGTCCTTTCTTTATTAAATACTAAAATTATTTTTATTTCTAATTCACAAAGATATTAATTAAATATAAACTTATTAACTTAACAATGCATGTATAATAAACTTTTATAGTCCCTAAGTCCATTTTAATGTTCACGATATATATTTTTTAAAAATTGAAGAAGGAAGCTTTCCAAAATCAAAATGGAGACTTCAATTCCTAAAATTCAAAAAATTATTCAACTCTTATCAATGATATATTTTATATCATCAAAAATTGAGGAAGAATCTTCCCAAAATACAAAATGGATACCATGGCCAATGTCTCAGAGAAAATTAACAAGCCAAATATTTCTACACTGCTCCCTTTACCATTTGGGTATGATATTTGCTGAATGTGGTGAAAACCTCATAGAATTTAAATTTCCAAATATTTTTTAAGTTCCACTGTTAAAAAAAATCTATTTTTCACCGATACTCGGTCCAGAGTCGACAAAATGGAAACAAACTTGGCTAGTCATCTCATAATATGCCTAGAACACCAATTTCGGTTCATCAGGCTGAACCCTTTTTGACAAAAACTAGGATCAGAGCAGACAAAATCGAAATATTTTGGTAAGTCCTTATAAAATATTGTCTCACATGCCAGTACTTACAGAACGTGGTCTATTAAAAAAAGCAGGCCGCCGCCATCGACAATGCAAAGTAATGGCCCATCCAAACACTGATTGGTGAGCTAAAAACACTCCTCCACATATGATATCTAGCAGTTATACTCAGGCTTGCAATGCATTACTGTAAAAGGTTAACAAATACATTGTTAAATATATAAATATTCATTAACATGGCTGATAAACAAAATTGGATAAAAAAATAATAGAATTCAATATATTAATTAAATCAAAGTGACAGTACTGAAAGTAGCCTGCCAAACCAACCTAGAACATGGATATGATTTGCATACACACATTATACATCTCAGTACTATGCATATACTACATAAGAAAACTACAGTGCTCTTACATTGTTATGGCCATGTATTTAATTATATGCGTAAGATTTAGAAAAATAGAGAATATGCATGTGCATATTAATGTTTTAAATAAACTTTAAGGAACTATGTCGTTTCTATCATCTGTTAAAAATTAGGAAACGTGAGATACTGAAACTGAAACAACGCAATAAAAGAATGCTTGTTCTTTGAAATAATTCTTTCCCTTTATTAAACTACTTCCTTTTGTTTTATTTCCCAATATACATAATAATTCACCATGTAATTAATGATATAATAAAGTAAGTCTTAAAATTTAGAAGCATTCCCAAGATACAAAACAAATGGTAAATTCTCATTGCTAAAATAAAATTGAAAACATTTTCTTTAAATGTGACTGTAATCAAATCCTTACAGACAGGGAATATAATTTAGAAAAATTCCTATGTCCAGAACTTAATATCTTTAGGTATAACGTTTGATTGAATGTGGTCCAATAAATTAAACTTTTGAAAATACAAAGTCTGCACTTTTGGAATAATACCTTTTTTGTCGATCCCTGAGTCGACAAAATCGAAAACATTTACCTAGTGTCAAAGCCAAATTTCATATCAGTTACATATGGTGATATAGCAATAGCTTGTTTAAAACAGAACTTGATGAGCTATTGTTTACTGTGGTAATAAAACTAGAGACCGTATCAAAAATAAAATGGACAAAAAAGAGTATGAGTCAACGATCATGTAGTGGATTGATTTCTTCCTACCAAAGAAACTAATCCATTGCAAGCTCATTCACATAACATCCTTCTATGCCGTTTCATTTTTGTTGTATTTTGTCATTTTGTTTCTTTAATAAATATACCAAAAAAGTTATTTTAATAACAATATTTTTGTGATGGTCCTTTATTTACCTCAACATTGATAGTTTTCTGTGATAACAATTGCCTAGTAGCTGCCACGTTCCCTCTCATAGCAGCATAATGAAGCGGTGTAGATCCATAATAGTCTTTAGCATTCACATTAGCTTTATTCTCTAACAAGTATAATAGTATGGACTCTTCTTCTTCAGCCTGTATAGGAGTTACTTGAAATCTGCCCACTGGCGTTTGCCTAATAATGTTGCTTTGATTTTCATTTCTCAAAGTACTAACATCGTCATCATTAACGAATACTTGATCTGTTATATCTGGTAGTGATACGGAACTTTTCATGGTTGGACACTCATGAATTGAATCCTCAATAGAAGTAACACTACGTACTTTTTGTAGAATCAATGCATCAATGTTTTGAATGTTAACATTGTCTTCTTTCTTAGTATCATCAATAAGAATAATTGGTGGAGATGAAGATTCACAATTGGATTCTATGTAATCATAATTACAACTTTGCTGCTTTTTCAATTGTTTCATTTCAAACTCTTCTGTATTCTTATTACATAGCAAATCTAAATTACTGTGCACTGGATTTTCATTTGATAACACTAATGGTGTTCTTTCTATGTCTACCAAAGATCCATGGATTGTTCCTTTGCGTTGTAATTTTATATGTGGATGATTTGTATCGGTGGTTCGTTTTAGTCTTTTCGGTGACGATGTGGTTTTGAATAGAGACAAATCAACTAGGGACCTTAAACTTTTTGGAATAGGAAGTTTTAATCTGGAATAATCATGATCTTTTTTTGTCCTATATCGAAACAGATTACTCAATGTATTTGAACTTTTAGTTCTTGTTATCTTTGGAATCATAAATGGTTCAAATTGATCCAATATATTTTTTGAAGCTTTATAAACATATCGTGATGCATAGTGAAGAGGAGTGGCACCATATTCACCTTGCACATTTACACCTATGGTTGTTAAAAATGTTACCATATAAACAGGAAATATAAATTTTGAATAATTAATTATCTCCCCTGGCATAAAATTAGAGTGTAATGTTAAAATTCTTTCAATATTGCACTGCATATGGAATCAGACAAGCCAACCATATGAATGAATGTACCATATGCTATATAGGGAGCCTTGCTTACATCACTTCAGGTAACATTTTAATATAGTTTTTCTTCTAAAACACTTTGGATTACATGGATATTTGAAGAATTTTATTATTAACATTTTGAACAGATCTGGCAGCTTACTCTTTGACACATGAAAAGAACATTATAACATGACCAAAGTATTTTGCCATAAGTATAAAAAAACAGGAGTCAAAGTGATGCGAGTGAGTGTATCCTGTAAACACAAAATCGATCTGAAATTGATCCTTAATCCAAATCAGTGGATGGCAAGGGGATGATATAAATGGGCTGATACCAAATTAAAGAAATTTAATGAAATATTGATATTTTTCTTTATTTTTTTATAATTTCTTACTTGATACATAGTCATAAGTAGTACATAGCTTTTAATGTTTTCTATGAATAGGAAAGGTTAAAAGCAAATTTATTGATGCATTTACAAGTCATGTAGGTAAATAGAGTAAAAATATGTCTACATTTTTAGCAACTGTTAGAGCGTAAATGGTAGCGTTTGCTATATTGATCCCACATTGTGTTCTTTACAAAAAATTTCTTATCCAACATAAACCACAAATTTGTCCCACTATTTCTATCTAACTTGATGGATGATGTTGGACAAACCTGTGGGATACATTTTCCTAAATATTTTCCTAAGTCTTAACACAAGATTAAACTAACATATATAGATCTATGGTCATTATGGAAGCATCACACTGTTAATTCTAATATAACCACAGACAACCATTATAGTATATAGTGTCTTATTTAGGGCAATGTCGCTATAGGGGTGATTGACCTCTACAACACAAAGCATAGTCATCATAAAAAACAAATTAGAACCTACTAGCTCCATTCACCACTAATAATCGTACAATTGGAAAGTGGCAATATCGAACTGCATAATGTAAGGCAGTGGTTTGCTCTTCATCTTTTTGATTTAACTTTTTTTTATCTTTGCCAATAATATTAATATGTTGTCGTACAATATCAATTTTTCCATCACGAGCTGCCTAAAATAGCAAACAAACCATTGGCACACACACACAAACAGAATCAAACTTGTGTTTAAATATTTGGATAAACCAAAATGGCAATATTGAAAGTAGCCCACCAAACTGAGCAAAAATTTAACTTAGCACACGGAATGATCCAAATACAGTATACATCATAGTACTATGCATACACTATAAAAGAATGCTATAGCGTTTTCTATGTTGCAATGGTCATGAATTTAACCCTATTCAGACAAAGGGGGCACAAAGTGCCCCCCTGCTAAACATTTTGACATAACTTAATGGCTAATGTGACTAGAAACATAACTTAATGGCTTATGTGACTAGAAATTTTATGACTTTTCCTACAATTTTATCTAGGACCATTTTGAAAAAAAAAATCCGGTAGCTAGGGATAATTTTTCCCTAGAAACCATATCTCAACAGGTGCTAAAAAAGAAATTTCGTCTTATTTTGCTTGGTATATAGTTTTGAAAAATATTTTTTCTGCACCATCTGATTATTTTGCTAAAATGTTAATTAAGGGTTGATCTAACTTTCTGTAGAGTTTCAACACTACAGCATGGTTCCATCAAAAGTTATTCAGAGCCCCAAAAAGCCCAGCCTGAATATGTTGTCATACAGTAGTCATGTATTTAACGAAAATTTGAAATCACCACCAAAGTAAACAAACGTAATTTGGCATGATATAATATGATTAAACTTGATTTATCAATCGCAGAAATCTCATTATTTGTTGAAATGCACAAACTTCCATGCAGAAAACCACATGGTTTGTGTGTTAATATAAGGGATAAATCAAGGTAGATTTTCAGCACGTTCAAATGGCATTAACCCTATTCAGGTTGGGGGGGGGCACTTTGTGCCTCCTCTACCATACTTTTATTCATAACTTCTGTACTATTACGGCTTGAAATTTTGAGAATTTTCCTATATTTTATCTAAGATCATTTTCAAAAAAATAAAATTAGTAATATAATAATAATTTTCCCTTAGCAACCAATTAGGCAGGTGGTAATTTTTTGTTCTAATTTTTTTCTTCTTATTATTATTTTTGCTTAAAAATCAAGCCGTATCAAGCCAAATCAAGCCGTAATAGCCATTCTGATTTATTTTTGCTTAAAAATAATTTTCACCTAATTTTTTTTTTTGCACCACCTGTTTGTGTTGGACTAACTTTCTGGAAAGTTTCAACATTATAGTGTTCCCATCTAAAGAGCCCTTAAAAGCCCATACGCATACACATCTAAAGAGCCCTAAAAGCTCATAGAGTTAAAGTCACGCTACCTTTACAACGAGAATAAAAACACAATCTGGAAAAGCATGAAGTTATACTTAAAAAACCCTCCCTCATTATACACTGTTATTTTAAGTCTAATTTAATAGAGAGGTTTATTTGAAGATATTAATTACCGTAAAACCCGGAATATCTTTTCGTCTCTTTGATCTTTTTCCAGGGTGTATTTGTCGGGAAAAAATTCAAGAGACAAGAACCGCTGGAAACTAGTTTGGATCCTTTAACCATATTTACATGGGGAAAGGGAGGGGGTAACCCTTGAAATTTCCGTATAACTCCTGATCCACAAGTTTGGTGACTTTTTACGTTATTGTATTTAAAAATTGCAGACCATACCCAGGACCCCTTTCGGCCCTCGGGACCGCAAATTTTCGCAAATTTTCAAAAAAAATAAAAATTAAATACTGTACTGTTTTGATCTACAACATCTTTTTATTGTGTAATAGTTACAAAATCATTCATAATTAGCAAATATAGCAATACAATTATTTGTTCCACAACCGATTGCATAAATTATGAGACATTTTACGAATTTCGACAAGCAATACAAGCCACAAGTAAAACGCAAAGACGGAAAATGACCACTAGACGTCCCTTGAGGTTTACCTCAGAGGTTTATCCGAGTAAACTTAAGACTTAGGAGGAAGGGATTAGGATCTTGGGTATTTTTGCAAACTCGACAAATTCTGCTGTTCATAGCAGCCTAGTACCCAGGCTCTTGGAACATATACTCGATTTTTTTGTGTCTTTAGGTTTGCTACTGAATATTTATGGCTTTTTATCTAATTAGAAATTCGGAATTTTTGCTTGAATAATTTTGGTCTCAAATATTTATGTGATTGCTTGTAGCTAAATTTCCTTCTCCGCCTTCCATGTCAGGTTTTCATGGGTACTGTAGTTGGGTGCTCACATTCGGCATGAAATGATGACTTATGCAAATTCTTATTAAATTTTCGAATACAATAAAGCCTGGGGAATGTTGTGACTAAGTTTCAAGTAAAATGCAACAGTAATTCGGAAGTTATCGGGGTGTTGTACATTGTATCCCTCCCGGGTAATTAGACCCCATAACAGCCCGGGTCTCATAGTATTGAGGAGCCCCAAAAAGGCCCAGTATTAATAGAGTTAACCTTCGTAGCTCATAATGTACAAAGCATTTATGTAGCTATTTATATATATTTCTAGATTTCGAAGTAAACATGTGGAAATATATGAAATGTCCATTAAAATTATATCATTTGGAAAGATAAAATTCTTGTGACTTTGGAAAGATATGAAAATAAGATATTTCCATGCTAATAGAAACGTGCGGAAATATCATCTTTCCAAATATTGCGAAAATATGACATTTCCTAGCAATTACCAACATGCGAAATTATCTTTCAAATGTTGCGAAAATATGAGCAAATAATGGAATCTTTATATTTTCATACAAAACAGAACGCAGAAAAAAGGATTAATTATTTTGAAATAGAAATATGCAAAAATGTGAAAATTCTATAAAATAAAAAATGAGGAAACTTAACAGTTTATTAGTGTAAGATATTCAAATTCGGTCATAATTTATGATCATGATTGTACGTTGAAAAAACATCATGTGCTGGCAGGGTAGTATATGACGACGAAAATATATTCGCACTGCATCGTAAGCTGCATAATAGTGACAATCATATAGTACAAATAAGCAAATGATAGATGCTGTATTTTATTACTACCAGATGTATATGGAATCGGAGGATATCACAACGGACGTCTCTATGACGCATAGAAAACGCATTATCTAATTTTACCAGATTTAACCCTATTAACACTGGGCTATCTTTGGCTGGTGGGGGGGGGGGGGGGAGTGCCTGCGGCTATTTTTTTCGGAATGGTT
>JAULBZ010006242.1:0-12564 GCA_032360805.1 Neoturris breviconis
ACTCTGAAATTTTCTGAGTATGTTCAGTGTGTGTCACTTATCCATTTGACATAGAAATTGAAAATTTGACCAAAAAATGTGATTATGTACCTTTAAATTCCTTCATAATTGTGCAGATCTGAAATCCATCCAACCTCGATCCCAGCTTCTTCTCTCTTGTTATGTGAAGACGGGAGAGAAAGAAAGCGTTAAACGTCAAGAGAGAAGCCCTGGGAACGAGGTTGGAATCCATCTAATAAAATGAAGAATGATTATCAAATTCAAATTATATGTTAAAATTCTCTTAGTCTAAAACTTTCGCAAACATACCAATGAAGAAACTACATTTTCTAGTTATCCAATCACCCAGCGGGCAAAATCTTGTTCAAAGTTCGGGAGTAAAATCGCTAGAAGTAGAACAACGCTGGTAACGTTTCCAACGTTATTCTAGCGCGTTTTTACTGCGGACTGAATGTTTTTTTGCCTACTGGGCAAGTTTTAAATTTTCACGTGTCATGTTTGGCCTTGTTTTCAGGAAAATCTCTTTAACTATTTTGTAGCGGTCATTCTTATTTTTCATATTTTTAGAGGGTACTGATAGCAAATATTTTTAATTTATTATTGCTGATTTTTGATACCATAACCCCCGTAAATGATTGATATTAAAGGTAACTTTATATGATAAACTTTGTAATATCAGGAGGTAATGAACGCTATAAAAGACTTAACCCTATGGATGCTGGGGGGATTCCGCCCTTCCGCCCCCTACCACGTTTCTTATAGCAACTTCCGAAGCACGATAGAGATGGTGCTTAAAGTTACCCAGTTTTAATATAAATCTAATTGACACATACTGCGAAAATTTAAACATCATACCTCTAGTAGATCAAAGGATATGGGTCATAACCTGAAACCACCTATTTTCAAGTGTGAAATCCTATGTAACCCGATACTATTATTTTACCATAGCTTGTGTTAAAGCTAATGTTACGAAACTTGGTGAAGTTACTTAAATTCAAAAATTAGATTTCTTTCTGATTTTCGGGTTAAAATTTTAGTATTTTCTAACATTTCCACCAAAAACCTGGAAACAAGGTGAAAGAACATTTAAATACCTACCTGTAATACTGCAAATAGAATGAAAAAAACTTTTGTGGAACTCTTTTAGTCAAAATTCTAAGAAAGTACAGTTTTTAAAGAAAATAAGCCAATTAAAATTAATTGTGATGACATCATCAGAAAAATGCTCGGTACTATTTTGTTCCTTTTGTGATAGACTATAACTCCGCAAAGTTTTGCTTCAATCCTATTAGTTGTTCAAAAGTTATGGAGTGGGAGGGGGGCCTCCCTAAGCTTTGAAGAGCCCCAAAAAGCCCAGCATATATAGGGTTAAGAGGAATTTTCACCAGTTGACAGATCACTTTTAACTAATGTAATGGCTTCGATTGGAATTCGTGTGAACGAATTTGCCTAGAGGAAGTCAGCCTTTAATCAATGAAACATCTTCGAGAAAGATTTTTTTTTTTGACGATATCGAAAATTAAAGTTTGATTTCCACTTTCCCCACTCACTTTGTGGAAATTTTTATATTGGAACTTGCGTGATGAAAGTCTTCTTTTGACATATTTTCCAAACTAGATATCACATTCTCAGTATACAAAAACTTGTTCGAAGTCCACAGTAAAGCGCTAGAAAAATGTCGAACGACGTTGTTCTAGCGTCTTCAATGTGGACTTCGAACAAGTTTTTGCCCACTGGGTTAACATTGAATAGTTCGAAAGTAAGAAAATAAATTCAGGAACACAACGTGAAAGCCTACCGAATACGGTCTTGTATAACTCCGTATTCGGACTGTGTATTGCGCATACGTAGCAATACAGAGTCCGAATACGGAGTTTAAGGGACCATATTCGGTAGGCTTTTACGCTGTGAAAAGGTATATTGTTAAAAAGATTGGTTACTATTCTATATCTATGGTTACTAAGATGATTTAGTTCTGGTCAATGGACAATGAGCAACAGGGAGTTGTTTTTTACGTTCTTCCATTGTAACGGCGCTTGTACTACGGGGTCTGTAGAGTGAAGTGAGAGAATTACTTTTCGTCATTTCTGGCAGTAATACTAAAGCAGCAAGTTCTCCAGTAGGATAAACACCGACTGAATTAGTTCGTTTCTTTTCAACTTTTGTTTTGTGTTTTTCTAACACCTTGATATGAAATAAGTGTGATTCTCGCAACTGTTTGAACAAATATTTTGCTTCTCGTTCATTCAAACATTCAAATTGGTGTAACTTTGTTTCCTTAACATTTGGGAGATCTTCATATATATCTAGTATATTCTTCTCGTAATCGATCTCCTCCACAGAGCTCCAATCCCAGTTTTCCATCTCTTCCCATGTCGTAAAATTTAGTGATAAAGCTATACTTATGCCAAATGGACCTATTCCTAACTTACAGTTGTGGTGTGTTGTATTGTTTTCTTCTATAGATTTCACATGGTAGAAATACATACCATAGAAAGGTAACTGCATAGCACATTTAATAGCAGAAATCATTACCGATTCTTTATGGTAAATCGAATCAGGTTTACTATCAATCGTAATATCTGGTATCTTTACAAAGTTTAATTGACGAACTTGGTTTTTATTGTAGTCATAGTTACTAGCTGGTGAGTCAACATCGTCTGATGTGACGTCATATGTATCAAATTCTTTATGCATTTCTTTTAAAATATCTAACAAAATGGTTTTCGTATCCGATTTTTTTTCACACTGGGGGAGGAAATAATGTAATGGTTTTTCATTGTTTTCTATAACTTTACTAGCCTGGATCCCATATGACAACCATAATGACTTAGCGGCAATCTGCATAAATAGGTTGTTATAACCGTATAAATTTAGCCAGTTTTGAAACTTTAAGATATCGAGTCTAACTTGTTCATAATAATGAAATAAAGTCTTGTCACTTAAATCCTCAATATTTATATAGAAATGTCGCACACGTAAATATAATCGACACGTCTTTATCGTCCTATCGAGTGCATTACTCGTATTAATATCGTTTAATTCTTTCGCTTGCTCTGATGTTAATATTGTCGCGCTTGGTAGAAATTTATTTAAAGTTTTTTTCTGTGAAATAAATCGATATTCATTATTTTCATACAGTGCGATCCCAAATATTTCCGCTCGATTGATATCGAGTTTTTTACACGAACGGTTAATAACGTCTCGAACGGTATCGCGTATAGAATGAACATTTGTGATTGTTGTGTTATCAGGACAAATAAGATTAATCATGAATACATTGTTGTTACTTTTAAATAATGTCGATAGCGTTGACCTTCTTCTAATTTCGGTCGACATTGCTGTAAAGCACAGTTAATTATTCCACCTTTTTTCTCGAATATGTTTGATATGAAAAATTGAATTCTTCTTTAGTTCTAAAACAAACCTGAACCTGAATATAACTGTCGGACATCACCTGTGGAGGAGCGTTTTTTGAGTATAGTGTTCAGCTTGTAAGCTGAACACTATGCTAAAAAAATACTCCTCCACAGGTGATGTCCGGCAGTTATATTCAGGCTTGTAAAATGAATAATCACGGGTTAAAATAACTGTCGGACATCACTGTGAAGGAGAAATTTTCAAAATATTTTCAATCAAAAATTTCTCTCAAAAAAGCATACTATAGAGCACAAGCATTTTCTGTATTTTTCCATACGCTTGAAAATGTTTCTTCGTGTCCACCAAGCATCAACAACAGCGAAAAAAAATGTTGACATTGTGAATGAACTATCCAAGCTCGTCCCCAGTCCCTTTTGTCTTTTTTTATTTTTACCTATAAAAAAAGGCAAAAAGTGCTGGGGACGAGCTTGTGAACTAACCTATATTCCAATGGGCAAAACCAGTTCAAAGTCCGCAGTAAAGTCACTAGAACAACGTCCTTGACTTTAAGCAAGTTTTGGTTCACTGAGATAACTGTCTATTGACCTTCTCCATATGGTCGTCCTTTATGATAATGTGGCCATATGGAAACCTCGTTCCCAGGGCTTCTTTCCTTTCCGAACACGGAAGAGCGCCGCTCTTTCGTGTTCAAAAAGGCAAGAAGCCCTGGGAACGAGGTTGGCCATAAGGAGAAGCTCTTAATTTTCACACATATCAATGAAAACAGAGAGAATAGTCTATTATTGAATATTGGCTTTTTGACAGTTTATATATTAAAAAAAAAGAAAACCGAGACGCCCTTCTACAATGCATGCATGTGAATACGCGTATGTTTTAACAAGCACAGAATTTCTTAAACTTTTACCCTTTGTTTTACTTAGTTACAACTAAACGTTTATTTATAAATATAATTATAATATATATATACGAAACAGTTTTATAAGAAACAGAACTAAATTTATGTAAAAAATACTCTGCAAAATCAAATAGGAATCCTAACCAAGTATTTTACTTATCTGTCAAGTTTCAAGGTGTAACTCCAGCAGGAAGTACGCTTTTTAAAAAGACCTCTAACGTCATAATGACGTCATCAGTACCAAATTTAGGCCATTGTATTCGAATTCTAACAAGGCATTTTTCCTACCTGTCAAATTTCAAGATCAAACACCAATCCAATCTTTTTTCCTTCCCTTAAAGTCTGTATTTTAATGTATCTAGTGCATCATGAGATGTATCTGGTCTGTAAATTTGTTTTTGTGACGGTGGGTCGGTGGACGATTTGCGGTGGGACGGTAGACGTTCGTTTTGAAAAATTCCCCTGGAGTTAGCGATAGTAAGGTACCATTTTCCGTTGTTATCATGTTTATTTATAAAACCTTCTTACATATATATTTTAAAAAAACGTGTATCATTTTACTAATCAGAGATTGTAAAGAGTTTCTTATTTCATACAGCATTTGTTATTATGAGTTTTAAAGATAAATTATACGAAACTAGAATTTTCATAATCTACCCTACAGGCATTAACGCCAAAAACGCCAAAAACGGTGAAAATTTTGCGGTGAAAGCCAAAAGAAGATATATTCCATTGACAAATATAAGACTTCAATTTCTACCGCTGGAATATCTTCTTTTCTGGCTTTTTCATTGAATAGACTTTTCCTTCGAATAAACGTTCCCTTTATTTTATTAGACTAGTTTATAGTCGTTAGTAGGCTAAATCCAGAAAGCCGGAAAGATACCGGGGATAATCGGGAAATCAAAGTGCCATAAATGAAAATTGATTTTAACTATATATTAATCGTAAGCGGATCTCTATTTTAAGCAAAAATTTTTTAACGAAGGCCTAATATTTTATTAGTTTTTTTAATAAAAGTCTCTCACGAGTAAACACCTTCATACAAATGCTGGGTGGTTGCAACCTTGTTCCCAGGGCTTCTGGCCTTTTCGAAAAGGCAAGAAGCCCAGGGAACGAGGTAGGAGTGATAGAACACTCCTATCTTAATTAGGAATCGATGATATAAAACTATATGATTAAAAGACATATTTCATAAGAACTAATTAATACATAAATAGAAGGGGTGCTTTTAATACTTAACAGGAAATATTGATGCTTCTTTATTTTTCAAATTTCTGATCTACAAATAAGCGATGTATTTAGTGTCCTCACGCTCATGTAAATGACTTGTTTATTTCGTTGTGAAACATTAAAACTGATTCGAAATCCTGGCACAAAACACGATTTAGACTTCTTTAGTGTCTGCGAATGAGCATACAGGCAAATTAAATTAGCTTTTCCTAACGAGAATATCGATGTTTCTTTGCAAAACATTGAGACCGACTCGAAATTCTGGCCTTGAAACATAGTTTAGACGTAATTAGTGTCCACGCATGCGCATGAAAATTACTGGACTTTTTTTCTCAAACGAGAGTACCAATATCTCTTTGTGAAACATTATGACCGACTCAAAATTCTGGTCTAAAGACATGATATAAACCAAGCTCGTCCCCAGCACCTTTTGACTTTTAGGTCCGAGAAAAATAAAAAAAGTCAAAAGGTGCTGGGGACGAGCTTGGATATAAACGTATTAAAGTTACTTACTTTTATTAAAGTTACTTATACTTTTATTTTACTTATTTTTAACTTTTCGGCGAGGTTCTAAATCGAGGGGCGCTTAGTTATATTAATTTTCATTAGGATGGGCGCTAGTACAAAAAAAAATACAGCCGCGAAAATATGGGCTCTTGGTGTAGCTATATCTTTATCCATATTTTGTTCGAAGATAGTTGTTGAAACAAGAATATATACGGTATATATAAAAATCTTAAATATTCATTTTTCTACTACTTTATTAACCCTATTCTGGCCTGGGGGGACCCTCTCATATTTCTTATCATAACTTTTAACGAATTGGTTATATGACTAAATATTTCAGGGCTTTTCCTACAATTTATCTAGGATTATTTTGCAAAAAGAATTAGATACATAATGATACATTAATTTATATAACAAACTCGGTGAAACTTAGTTTTGAATAAACATCGACTTAGTTTTGAATAAACATCGGTGATGTCTATTAAATTTTCAAAGAACGTTGTTCTAACGTTATTTTGCTGACTTTGAACAAGTTTTTGTCGGATGGGGTGTAACTACAATCTTGGCCAAATATACTATTCCCAAAGTAAACTTTTGCAAAAATTCGAAAGTTCGACTTAGAGAAAAAGTCTTGATTAGCAATTTTGATTCGCAACACGAATGGCGCGAAAATCCGAATTTATTTCAAAAGCCTGGGTCTAGTACCTGCTGGAAACAACAAAATTCGTCGAATTTACGAAAACTCTTAAGATCCTCGATAAATCTCTAGGGATTTCTAGTGGTCATTTTCAGCATTTACGTTTTAATTGTGGTGTGTATTGTCTGCTAAAATTCGAAAAATCTCCGTTTTCGAAAGTCCAAGATTGTAGTGATAATAAGCTTTTAGCAACCAAATTTTTGACCGCTGGAAATTTTTCTTTGTTCTTATTTTTGCTTGAAAAACATTCTGACAAAATATTTTTTTGACCAAAGGTTTTTTTCACCTGAAATGTTTTTTGTCCCACCTGTTTTCTAATAATGACGCCATTACTATTGATCTAACTTTTGAAAAGTTTTCACGACAACATGTTTTTATACCAGTCACTGAGGGGAGGGCGGAGGGAGGCGAGATACCGGTCATTGAGTGAAATTTAATCATTTCCTCCCAATAACTCTGACCTTCCAAATAATTTCCCCGCAGCTGATACATGGTTTTCCGATTTTTACATTTCCATTTATTAAGCACCCCTTGATTATTAAATTTCGCGTCGTACTACAGTAATTGTTCAATTACTCTTATCGTTAAAGACAAGACCTCGTAAACTTGTGCCAGACAAGTGTTTAATTCCCCCTCCCCCCCTCCATTGTTTGCACACTCCTCCACCGATTATTAATTTTCCTTTTTTTTCAAACACCAGATACCAGGCTTCCTATAAATCAAGATAAGAAGCACTGGAATTGAGCTAAATAATATATAACAATAGCTTTTGTTTGGAAGCAGTCAATTTAAAATATTACAATACATAACAACATGCTTCAATTCTTATTAACATTTGAACGTCATGCTTAAGTTGTTTATAACGATCTCAGAAAAAAGCTGACTAAGCAAGAATTTCATTTACGATTCTTGGATACCAGCCTTGTTCCCATGGCTTCTTCTCTCTTGACGTTTAACGCTCATAGCGTTAAAGGTCGAGAGAGAAGAAGCCCTGGGAACGAGGTTGCTGCTTTGCACAAATCAATATTTTCAGTTTAATTTGGCGGTAAAATAAATCATTTCCATTTAACAACATCATTCCCATGGTTTTTTGAGATTGTCCCAACTGTAAGGGGCGCTTTTAAAACGCCCTCTTTACTGCGACGAAATCAGTCAATTGCAAGTTGTACCTTTTGTATGCAGATATTAAATTTAGCTGATACTGTTATTAAAGTCACATAGTCACCCTATTTTGGTCAAAATTCCAAATAAATAACATGAAAGCTTATGTCAGTAACACATTCTGAAAATTTAATTCTTTAAAGACAACTATTAGTGGAGATACGAGTGATTAATGTTTTGTATTTTTTATGCTAACTGTGTGGCAGCCATATTGTTTGGTCAAGCTTCGTCGCTTTTCTGCATGATTACATGAAGTTGTAGCTAGTTTTTTATAAAATAATTGCTTATTTGACCCACTTCCTGTTATTTATAAATGCTGAAATTTTCAGGGGGTAATCAGCAATTGCCAATAGTGAACTTGATATAGATTTTAGGATTTTGACAAAATAGAGTGATTATGCGACTTTAATCCAGTAGACAAAAACTACGCAGTAAAATCCCTAGAAACGTATTGAAAAGGTTTTTCTAGCGTCTCTACTGCGGACTTCTCTACCTTAAGAAACTATTCCTGACCTATATAGCTACCACACTAACACTTATTTTCGCAGCTAAGATTTTACCTAACTTCGTGATATCATATCAAGATTGCAAAAAATACATTATAAACTAAAAAGTTTGGAGATAAAAGGGTTTTTTTTGATGGCAACGTCATAACATAGATTAGGATTTATTTATAGATTTTAACATCGGTTTCGATTATTTGAATTATTTAAAAAAATAAGGAAAGCAATCTTAACTTCATCATTAAATCCGTTTGATGACGTCGGTAGTTTTAAAGTACCGGTAGGCAAAAATTCAAAAACAGTTTCAAGACAAATAAGAAAAAAAATCATATATTTCCCATAATTTTTCTTTTAAATCGTACCAAACATGACCAATTTGGGAAAATATCCGTAATTTTGTTACGTGACTGACCATATCGTTCTCAGATCTTCTTTCTGCTTTTTGAAAATAAGTATTTAAAAGCCAAAATAAACCAATGAATATGATATTTTGATCTATACCCAGGATAAAAGTCAGTTACCATGGTAACAACCAATTCTTGGGAATAAAAAATTGGTCTTATCCGATGCGCAATAGAATTTTAGGAAAAGCCACAAATATTTTAAACAAAGCAAATGACGTGGTCTGAAGTTATTTTTAAAATTATAGGAGGAAGGGTACTTCGAATCCCCAGTCCCTCTATCAGTACGAATAGAGCAACATCGTTCCCAGAGCTTCTTACCTTTTCTTCTGTATTTCGAAAAGGCAAGAAACCCTAGGAATGAGGTTGCGAATAGAGATAAGAACTAGTGGTTAGGCTCTTCGTAGGCTCCTATCAATTACTACATATATACCCAGTGGGCAAAAACTTGTTCAGGGTCAGTAGTAAAGGCGTTAGAACAATATTCTAGTGTCTTTACTGCGGACTTTGAACACGTTTTTTCCCACTAGGTAGTTTTCAATTTTACCGTGTTTTTTTCCCTTTTTCTATGAAAAAAGAAAGCTAATCTAAATGGACGCACGAAGTCGGATCAACGTCAAAACAACGACATGATGTCGTTTTGACATTGTTTCAACATTGGTCCGACGTCGTGTGACTGCAGGCGATATTTTTGCCTAGTGGGCACGTAACGTTTAATATAAATGTCGAAAAAACCTCGTTATTTAAAGTCACCATTCATGAAATGTACTTACTACTTTATTGAGATAATTTTTTGCGCAACTTCAAGCAAAATTGTCTATTGGGCGAAAATTTAGCCAAATTTGGCGCGCATTAAAGTCATGTCCAAAAATTAATCCGTGTAGAATATTTGTGGTTTTATGTTCAAAATTCTAAGTTGCTTTTTATGTTTAAAATCAGCGGAAGAACGACCCCGGTTGGCAAAAACTTGTTCAAAGTTTGCAGAAAAACGTCTAACAATGTTTTTTTTTTCGTTTTTACTGCGAACTTCGAACAAGATTTGCCCAATACATGTCACTTCATAAGGTTTATATACGGCAGCCCATTAGTGCCATGTAATTATTTCACTTTACAAAAAAAAAAAAACCTCAAAAAAAAAATCACTTCCAAAAATAAAAATCACTTCAAAATATTACCACGTGGTAATGTGGAAATCACGTGATACTGTAGATAAGATATTGCAGTGAACTACAATTATCCTAGAGATATATAAATCTATGAGTAACGAAATAAATACACTACTGAAGGGAAACCAACACTACGAGCAAAAGCTCGGACAAAGGTGATGGCTACCCGTTGGACATCACAAAATAGACGATACAGGACTGACAAAGACAACACAAACAATCTAATCTGTATCTGATAAATAACCCGGGAAGATATTGTGAAAGGACATAGATATTAATAAGTGGCAAGAAAACACTTTTTAAGTTCTAAAGTTCTCAAAATTTCAAGATTGGTGGGCATAAGCAAAGATTGAATTTCATTCCAAGATAAAAGAGAATTGTATTTTATAGAATTTTTCCAAAATCAACTGTTCTAACATCAGGAATTTAGTAAAAGACTTTAAAGTCCTTATCACGGGTAAGGTCAACTATATATGTATTCTGAATTGAATCAGGCATTTTATTGAGGTTACTAAGAAGCAGAATGTTTTGCAGGTGAAATATATCAGGGAACTTTAGCACCTCAAGATCAGCATAAAATTTACTAGCTGATTGGATGGATATAAGTCTCATAGCACAGTTTTGAAGTGATTTTTTTTTTTTTTTTGAAGTGATTTTAAGTGGGTTTTTTTTGAGGTGATTTTTTTTTTTTTTTGAAGTGATTTTTTTTTTTCTTTGAAGTGATTTTTTTTTTTCTTTGAAGTGATTTTTTTTTCTTTGAAGTGTTTTTTTTTAACGATTTTGTTTTTGTAAAGTGAAAAAATTACATGGCACTAATAGGCTTCTGTATTTATATGCCATTAGCGTTGACCCTTTATTAGTATGGTGACCCCTTGAATTTTTAAATTTTGCTGTGAAAGTAACATTACAAAAATTATTGTTCAGGAAGTTATCTTCTTACATACTTTAATAATCTGCATCATACTTTTTGAGACTTTTTGCCCCCCAGAATCTTCTAATACCTTCCCATGGAATTATCAAATTTCCAGGGGTACTCAACCATACTAACGAAGGCTTAATTACGCTGTAATAAATAAATATGATATAATATTTTTAGGTGCGAGGTTGGGTCAAAGAGTACATCCTGGTGGATAAAAACTTGTTCTAAGTCCGCAGTAAAGACGCTACAACAATGTAGCTGTTTTTGCTCATTGGAATATGTATAATGCTTGTGTTTTTGTTGATTCAAAGTTGAAATACCGTTCTTGTCACAACCTCGTTCCCAGGGCTTCTTGCCTTTTTGAACACGGAAGAGCGGCGCTCTTCCTTGCTCGAAAAGGTAAGAAGCCCTGGAAACGAGGTTGGTTCTTGTCATTAATAGCTACCAACAGTAAAAGTATACTTACTTACCACCTGGAGGCAAACACAAGGCCAAAAAAACGTCTATGTAGCTAAATACTAGCACTACAACCTCGTTCCCAGGTTGCTAGCACTTGACTAAGCGAGGAAACCTGGTAGACAAAGTTGAAGGCGGAGAAGACGTTGTTCTAGCGCCTTTTGTGCCGACTTTGAACAAGTTTTTTCCCACTGGGTATACTCTCGAACGAAAAGAAAAGTACTCGCAAAAAAAAAAAAAAAATTAGAAGTTGATTTCCATTAGGCGAAAACTTCCCTGCGAAAGCCAAAAGAAGACATTCCATTGGTGAAAATTGACATCACAATCGCGTGACGTCAATTTCTACCAATGAAATGTATTCCTTGCGAATTGTTTTACCTAGTAGAAAACAATGTGTAAGATTAAACATTTATGACAATGGGTTCTCGATGTTGGATCAACGTCTACGTCGATGTCTAGAAGTAAAAATATAACATTTTTTCGTCGTTAATTAGACATTGAATGCATATTCTCAGCTGGCAAAAACTTGTTCAAAGTCCACAGTAAACACGCTAAAACAGCGTCGTTGTTCGACGTTGTTCTAGTGTCTTTACTGAGGACTTTGACTAAGTTTTTGTCCATTGAATTGGGATCTTTCTTCTTCTAATTCATTACTAAACTACAGTATTCAACCATGCAGAAACTAAACTAAATTTTTTCCTTCATATCGATTACAAAACACAATCAATCTAAATCCCAGCAACTCGAAAGATTTAAAATACCTCTTCATCTCAGACGCTTTTTGAACAATGTAGTTAAAGAGAAGAATATTCTGAACAAGCATTTGATGTTCACATTAAAATAAAAGCTAGGTGGTGGAAATGAAAAGCTTTTTTGTTTTGTTTCCAGCTGTCTATTAGATAAGATCTTTTGTTTAAATCATTCGAGGTGAACAAAAACTTGTTCAAAGTCAGCAGTACAGAAGCTAGACTAACGTTGAAGACGTCGTTCTAGCGCCTTTACTATGGACTTTGAACAGGTTTTTGCTCACTGGGTTCACACTGTGAAGATACATAAATTTTTAAATAGTTATAGTTTTAAATTTCATATTTACATTCGAAGATCTTTCGCATATCTATGTTGTAAAATAGATACTTGGAATAAACGCCTCCATCTTTAAACGATCTCTTTATTAAACGCCCCCTTTAGAACGAAATATTTCATAAATTCATTTTATATGGGTGGTGGGGGGGGGGGGGGGGGACG